>CAJDSM010028733.1:1281-12957 GCA_903981925.1 Ostrea lurida
ATAATCAAATTCTAATAAGGATTTCATAATTCGGGCACAGGAAAAACCAGTGTAGTTTAACAGGATAGTTTAGTGGCAATAAAACACAAACAAATCAAAATGCATGCACAAAATTTCTACCTTTCTAAGACTACTTTCCACCATGAATGTGACTGTATTACTGTATATAGGACAATTTTGGTGTCAGGAATATTTAGATAATTTTTCTAAAAGGAAGAGTAGTTTAAAATGGTGGTGCTTTCCTGTCATTTTTTCATTCTATGTAATTATGATTCATAAGAATGGAAATTTTGAAACTTTAATTTTGATAGAAAATTGCTATCTGAAAAAAAAGGGCCAACATTTTCAAGTTCCAACTCAACAGAATTTCCCCCATAGTATAGCAATCTCTTGGACCATCATTAAATGATAATATTTGTGACATAACCTGTACACATGCACATCAGACAGTTATCCAGGGTAAAGGATCATTGTGTCTTCAAAGGCAATCAATCAATGACATCAGCTTCCCCCCCCCCCAACCCTCCTTCACCACCACTGAAAGGAAATAATTCCAACGGAAATGAGGACAGAAATCCATGCGACTAGCAAGGTTTCTGGTCTGTAAACAGACCAATAAAGTGTTTGATAGAGGGAGATAACTCCTACCATAATGGGACACAAGGGTGCCAATTCGTCGTACAGCTTCCTGGCTTCAGTGATGTTACAGGCCTGGAAGGTGACTTGAAGACAACTACATCCCATACCAAACCCCATACAGTCCATGTATATGTGATCAGGCTTGGCCCCCGCCTGGCTCTCACCATTGTCGCCCAGGGCTGGGAAATCATCCAGGAAGGGTGACTTGGTGAACTTGTCCTTGTAAACTGTACATAGGGAATACCCAGATAGTGGTCATTTCAGTTGGAGGTAACAGTTTTCACAGACAAAAAATTCAGTGCTTGTGTGTATATTTTTGAATTAGATTAAACACAACTATGTGAAAGTAATTGGATACTACACTACATGTATTTTGTCAATATCACAATCTAAGTAGTAAATAATTACAATTGTAATATACAGTCAGCACTCATTACAGCGGCATTCGATATACTGGCAAATTCGTCTAACGGCAGAATTTTGTTTGGTAACAAATCTGCACGCTATTTTTTCGCTTGATATAAACGGCATATTCGCACTTCGGCACCGGCAGTACTTATCGGTAACAAATGTGCATTTTGACACTATATAAAATCCGATATGACGGCAGGCTATCTGAGGTTCTTCAACGACCCGTGTAAAAGACATTTACTATCGGCAATATTTTTACACTTGACCAAGATTATGTAACAGATTAAATCCCTCGCCACCGTTGCATGCGACAGCCACCCAGGTAATGTTTGTTTACTGAAAGCAAGGACGGTATTTATCAATGCACTAGTTGTGCTGATGAATAAACAAAGGGGAATAACTCATACCAGTAAAATAGGCATTTCATTACAATGGCAGATTCGTTATAACGGCAAAATGATGGGAAACGAACGTGGCTGTTGTAACGAGAGCTGACTGTAGTTAGCTTCTCAGCTTTTAAGCACAGCTGCAGAGGATGATATAACTAGTCTATATAAGTACTGGTTCAATGGTCCAAACATATACATTTTTTACTATTACCTATCTCAATGAAAAATTTATGTCGATTCAAATTTTGAAAGGGTTTGGAAAGGACAACGTTTTGTAGTGGTAGTATTGTTTGAGAAAAAAAAATTATAAATCTGGACAAATTTCCTGTTTCCGTTTTGTCCAATATATCATTCAATATCTATACCCCAAGACAAGTACTTCGTTTGTTATTACACGTACATGTATGATCAACTATGAGGAGAGACTTTCGAACTAATTCAAATGTTGTCAATTCAAAAATCTGGATGATATATTTTAACTAGATGTGTCAGTGCGACATGAATGTACCCGCCTACAGTGAAGTCTCATGAAGGAAATTCGTAAGGGTGAAATTGAAAGTTTTTCAAATGCATGAACTGTGGCAATTTAAGTTGAATGTGTGCAACCGTTGCAGAGATAAGGAACGGAAACAGAAAATTTCTGGGGTTTGTTCATTGAGGGCTAACTCTGTCAAAAATCATTGGACCATGACCAAATTCGAACATAGACCTGCATTCCTGTGACGTATCATATACCAAATATGAGTTAGATGTGTGCAACCATTGCAGAGATAATGAACGGAAACAGAAAAATTCTGATTTTTTTCCTAAGTTCATGAGGGCTAACTCTGTCAAAAATCATCGGACCATGACCAAATCGAACTTGACCTGTATATTCTGTGACATTCCATATACCAAATTTGAGTTGAATGTGTGCAACCGTTGCAGAGATAATGAATGGAAACCAAATGATGACGGAATGACAGAATGACGGAACAGGGAAACACTATATGCCCCCGACCATTTTATGGCTGGAGCATAAAAACATCTATATCAATTTACCCAAATTTTTGCATATGAAAATTTAGATTTGGGCCAATAATCCCACTTTTTGAAATTTCATTTTCAATCTTAAGACAAGATGTTGTAACGTTTGTGCAGTGACAATACTCCTAATACTGTGTATGCAGAATTTTTAGCAGACTGATTTAATTTTGGCAATACTAGTGGAAGTGTTGAGATTGTTAAAACTGATGTATTACTAACAATTTATTCCATATCAGAGGTAATAACTACCGTTCTTGTGATTATGAAGTCATTAAAAGCCTGATTAAAGATAATATCCAAATCTATGGGGGAAAAAAAAGCAAAATTTGTGTCTCATCAAAAATTTCAAGTTAAATAATAATCTTGTTATTTTAAACTTTCAAATTCTAAATGATGAATTTTTCCATATATCAAGTGAAGAAAGGTTGTTATCTATTACTAATCTGTTAAGTGAAACAACACAAGAATGTATCTATCTCATGTAATGATTGATTTGTGTTGCTATGTTATGTAGATACCGACAGATAAAGGGTTATGCAAATACATCATAAGTAAATTACAAGCACTATGACCCAGTTTTTCTTTTTAATCTCTTAACTCTCCTTAAATGTAGAAATCAAAACTACATATAAAAATAAAATTGACAAACAACACACTTGGGTTAAGTTGGGTGTGAACCTCTTTAAGTAACAAATACATTGTTCATAAGATTTTTTTAAAAAAAAAATGCTTCTTAACCTCTTGAATTAAAATGTATAAAGTATCTTGGGTACAGTAGCTTAAAAGTTGAGTGTTTGATCCCTAGAGTTAAATATTTACTTGACAACTTAATCAGAAATTAAATGAAATGTTTAATACATACATGTACTATTAAAAGTCCAATTCCGCACTGAACTTTCCAATTAACTGACCAGTCACATATTTTAATGCATTGTGAAACAAGAGGTCAGGTGGGATTACCTGGAATGTTGATTGCTACTTTTTTGTTTCTTCTCTGCCTTATATTCCTAGTTAATGTTCTGAAAAGACAAGAGAAAAACGAAATTTGTCAATAATCTTCATATCATAATTTTCTATATATATTTTTTTAAATACAGTACATACACATAATGTGGAGAACAATTTCATAATGAATTGCAACTTCTTTTATAAATCAAGTGTATATTAATATTGTGTTGTTTGACATTTGTCTATAACCTCACTTAAATCGGGGATGTCCTGGGAAAATTGTTTCATCGGGATAGAAGAGTGACAGAGAAGCTCCACTGGTTGGCGTGGGTGTATGTTCCGGCTNGGAAAATTGTTTCATCGGGATAGAAGAGTGAAAGTGAAGCTCCACTGGTGGGCGTGGGTGTATGTTCCGGCGCAGTGAATCCAGGACACCCTGTTCTACAACCACAGATAACAAAACAAGGTAACTTTAAATGCTAAAAATGAAAATGTTTGTACCATTATGACCTTGAATTCAGAAAAGGAAAAATCTTCCCAAAGGCAAAAAACCAACATTCTAAAACTCAGAGACAACAAAATAAAAGATACCACTTCTTGCAATTTCATGATCAAGTCTATCATTTTTCTTAATCCTGAGTCTTAATCACCAGACTTCAATAAACAGCAATAAATCAACTTTCTTTCATGATATTTCTGGCAAGCACATTTCAAAAGAAAAACGAGATGTGACAGTGTTTGTGAAACACTATAGCCCCGATGACAATAAAGAAACAAGTGAAAAATATTGTAATAAGGAATCTATATACAAAATGGTTCAGGAGATACTATGTAATTTAGCTTTTCTTAACAGTATGCATAACTTCAAGATCAGGGTCACAACATTTTTTATCACACCTGAATATTGCATGTCTCTATTGGCCCCAGTTCTAATGTAATACAAACTGTTATGATCAAGGTCACTGGAGATACTAATTTGTATGTCAAAACATCCTTTTATCATATCTGAAGATTCCATGTCTCTATCGTTCCCAGATTACAAGTTTTAATGATCAAGATCAAAGATTAAGGTCACTGGAGATATAAGTTTATAGGTAACATTTTTGATAATTTCTGAAAAATCTATGTCTCCATTAGTCCCCGTTCTACAATAATATAAGTTTTGATGACCACGGTGACCAAGGTCAAGAGTCATTTGACCTTGACACCAGTTTGCATCCTCTTATCATTTCTGAAAATTCACTGTCTCTATCAAACCTGGTTCTACAGTTATAACAATTTTATCAAGGTCAGGTCACTATGAAAGAAAAGACAAAAATATGCCCCCCCCCCCCCCCCCCTCTTCAATTTCAGGGGCATAGAAATGTGTAATTGATGGATAATATGAAAGCCAATACCAAGTTTGTAATTTTTGAAATCTTTTGTAGGTTTCATGGTTCAACATGTGCACACCTTGCAAGATTTCTCAGCTTGATGTGTATGTGCCATTCTTTACAGTCAGTACAAAAAGCATGGCATTTTACAGGACAAATCAACATACATATAAAAGCTAGGGACTGATTCAAATTTTGGAACTTAATAATTTTCCTTTTTGATGTTAAACATTAAAGATATAACTCATTTAAATTTGACAAGCAAAATGTGGACCTTAATTCCCAATGTAAGGATAAGAGCAATATCTGTGTTACATAAACAAGACATTCGATGAGCCTTATTTATGTTTACAAACTAGAAATTAATGAAATGTAAGATTTGTAATTTAAAGAATTCTAATTTTTCACAGACATAAATTAAGCTTTTAAATGGAACATTTTACCAAAAGAATACTTGAAATGTGATCATAAATTTTGATCGATAACCATGATAATGTTTTCAAACTTTGCAAAAACTTACATAGCTCAATCTTTATTTACACAACAAATAATAAACTCCCTTTAATGAGCTTCTGTCATAATCTTTTTGAGAAAACTTTTAAACACATTAAACAGTACTGAGTAACTTTTGATCATAAGTGAAAAACAAACTTTATGGGAGAATTGTGAATCGGGCCTTCAAAGTATGACATTTTACAGGGCAAAACATGACATCTTACAGAACAAACCAACTCCATATTAAAGTGTGACATCATACAGGACAGACCAATAAAAACACACTGTCGCAAACCATGTCTTAATTGTCTTCATTCACACAACTTCATAGCAGCGAGTGGTTGTATGATAAGAAATCCCTGAACTTATGTTCATATTTCAACCAATTGGGAAGCTCAAATGATTTTTTGGATGAAAAGACTGAAAGATAAGCACCAGGAGAACATTGTGTGGCTCCTAGTGGAATAATCTGAGGATTGCTGATCGGGAAAAACTGAAACAATGGCCAGTCAAAATCAATTATTGATAGAGAATTCACGAGTACAGCCTCGGTTGTTATGTCCAGGACTTCATTTTATGTCTGTTATCATTAGTCAACAAATTCTACACGTTTTACTTGCTAGTATTAAGATGCCGAAATGTTATCATGACTGCGATTGGTCAATAAGTCAAATTTCTCAAATATTCATGAAAATCAAGCATTTCTCTGATCATACAGCCATGATTTAAGGTACAGTCGATACTCTTAGACTCAGTGAGTGTAGCTAACTAATGAAATTGACACACACATAACATTTTACAGGATAGACCAGCTTTAAAGAGATCATTGCATTTTACAGGAAAACTTACCTGGGGTAGGTAGTGAGAGACAGTGGTACAATGTCCTTACCACACCACTTCTGAATTTCCTCTCTCCTACAAAAACACAAGTATGCACTCACTCACTGACAGTACATAGAATCATCACTATTGAGTTTTGATATACAGTGTATGTTGTGCATTATGTGGCTATACTTAATACTTATACTATAAAACAGCAAAGGTGTTAGGGCTGAAACGATTCACCGAAATATCGATACTGTTCGATATAAACGCTCGATTCAATGTTCGATTCATTACTTCGATTTTCGGTTCGATACGTTTAACAATGTTGACATGCTCATTTCTTAAAGTTCCATGTGATTTGCATTAAACTGACATTGTATTGATTGACATATTTCACCCCTTGTGATTTACATAAGCAGAAGTAGTGTTCTTCATTGTATCACCAACTTCATTTCTTTATATGTAAAATTTCCTCGCCTCCTGAATACATAATTTCAACTTTAAGATGTATTCTTCTTTCAAAATGTATCGTATTGAAAATATTGAATCGTGGCACAAGTATCGCAATACGTATCGTATCGTGAAGGGGGCGTATCGTTTCAGCCCTAAAAGGTGTGGGTTATTTTTAATTTACATATTAAGTGTACACAATTTTCTGATATTATCCTTTATATATGCATATGACATGAGGATTGATTGTGATAATTTTGAATTCAAGCTCCAGGATCAATGCACTACTAAACTATGAATAAAGTGTTTAAAAAAATATGATCCTTCATTATTTACTCAGGTTGGATAGAGAGGATCTTGAATGAGTGCTTATGGTATATGAAATTTATGAAATGTCGAGTTACCGGATTACATATTTCTCAAGCCTTGGCGAGGGAAATATTAAAAATCCGGTAACGAATTTCATAAATTTCATATGCCATAAGCATGAGTATAAGATTCTATTTATCACACAACTATCCTTAAACACATATTTTGATTTACTTGCTATTTCACAACCCAAATTTTTTCGCTTTCAAATTGTTAATGTTTGACGTCGTCAATTCGAACGTCACGATTTGAAGAAGCTTGAAATTTCTGTTGCACTTATTTTCACTTCATAAAAGACACAAAATCCTCTTGGAACAACCTTGGTGAAGAACAATCTCTTTTACCGTCAATGTTCAACAGTTTCAAAGGATGATGCGCTGTAGACCTGTTTTCTTACGAGCGCATGTATGATTGACCTACACTAATTTGCATTTTATAACCTCAGCTACGAGTTCATATCATTTTTCCGAACCCGTGTTATTACAGTTGTGTGATAAAGGAAAATTCTAACTCCGGGACAAAATTGGCTGTCTAGGACTCAGCCAAAGATTGTCCCTGGCAGTGGCAGATGAACTTTCCCTCTCAGTGGAAGTTTCCAACTTTGTACCAGTGAAGGACTCTGGATCATTAAACCAATATTTTACCTGAACCTAATGTTGGATTCAATGACATTGAAACTTGGTGATATATTTTGTACAGTACTGAGCATAATGTTGATTCTATGACATTAAGACTTGGTAATTTATTTTGTTTGATATTTTATTCACTGACATTAAATATCTTGCTGATATACCTATTTTACCAGAGCTTCATGTTGGATTCTATGACAATAAAACTTGGTGATATGATTTTCAGTATTTGTTGGATTCTATAAAATCTAATGATTTACTTGAGCCTCCTATTGAATTCTGTGATATCTTTTACAAGCTTTCAAGGACCATCCCTTTGGGTAGTGAATATCACCTGTACATCATACCACTTTCAAAAATATTTTTGTTAAATTGCATGAGCTAAGATTATGTATAAACAACTTTTTTTAAATACTTCATTCTTATTCATAGCATTCTGTAAAATTTCATAATACCTGAATAAAATGAAAATGACATTAAAACTTGGCAATACATTTTACCTGAGCCTCATGTTGGATTCCACGATGTTGAAATGTGCCATCATCCCTCCGTATGGTTTTCCTGGAGTTCCCTCCACCATGTAATTGGCATACTCTGGACGCCATGTTGTCGGATGGTTCCTTTCACAAAATATTTGGAATCACATCATCGTGGACAAAAGCAATATAATTCACACATGTGCATTATTGTCCTTCAATGGTCATCATGATATAACTAGGTCATAATACTTGTCATATCATGGCCAATATAGGCATTGCCTGTCCAGTCCTTTTCATATAATTTAATTTTATTTTAAGGGGGATATTGACAGACAAGCCAAAAATAATCTATCATTCAATTTTCCTCATTTCTTTCATATATCTATATTGATATGTCCTTTAAAATATGTGCAAGTTTCATTGTGGAAAGCTAGACAAATAAGGGAGATAATTAAGTCCGAATTACCTCCCTTACTTAAAAATATTAATTTCTATGTAATGATGTATAAAGGCCTGCTGAAAAATAAATTTGAATAATTTCTGCTGAATTTTAAAACAAGAATGTTCAAAATATCCCATTTATTGAATATTTTGAAATAGTTTTTTCTTTGACATTTGCCAAAATTTGAATATAATAGAAAAACCTATTAAAATGAATAAAAAATGCTCTTTGCAAAAGCAATTTCTAAGTACATAATTCATATTTTCATAAAAACCTGTCGTTCAATTCTTTTTAAATTGTGTGTAGTAAAAGATATTAACCCATTCACCTTTTGGTGAAAGTATGAACTATTGAAGCTAGATTAATTATTGAACAAATAATGTTTGCTTTCAGTGGTACAAGAATCCAAATTTGTTAAATTCTAACAACACAGTCTTTGTAAGTCAGGAATTTCAATATAACAATTAAAAGTCATAAACACTTGCTATATATGACATGTTCAATAAAATTCATTTATTTATCTAAATTGATAAAGTCTCCAAAATAAATGTCACAAATGAAAAATTGTATGTTGGGGGTGGGGGCATGGTTGGAGCAAGTGGAAAGAATGCAACCAGTTTCTGAATTTGATTTACCGATACCATATAAATACTTGATTTCTATTCGCGGATAGTTACAGAATAAAGTTCATGTATTGGGAAATCTTAAAAATTTATATTATTAAAGGGAAAAATGTTCATTACGATATTTAAATTGAAAATTCAACAGAATGCAGAGCACAGTTCGCTATTCCAGAGTTGTCAATTTTATAACCAGAGCCCCGATCATCTATGTGTTATTCATATGCTTATAACCCCTTTTAATAAAGGAAGATCTTTAGGTTCTTTTCATATATACAGAATTTGAAAGCAGTTAATACATGTGAAAATATATAATCTAACCCAAGTTTACTTACTGATTTCACATTGAAAATAGCCTGCGCTTGGCGTGGCATTGTGACGTCACAAATTAAATATTACGCCATCGTGTTAAATATCACGTGACGTACTATTAATCATCCCCTTAAGTGATTACCTAGCGCAGATTCTCATTGGTTAAAACACATTTTAAGAATTGAGGTGATATTTCAATCACGTACCTGAACAACAATTAGAGTCTAATGAACATTATTTTGTTGTACTGTAATGTAAAAATTAAAAGATAAGAAATAAATTTATCTTAATTTTTTTTTGGGGGGGGGGGGATGTGCAGGTATACCAGATTTTAGACGGTAAAAAACTTTTCATCAATGCGTTGTTGTTGCAAGTTTTGTCCAGTCCAAATCATGAATACTGCATCACCCCAAAAAAATAATGCCAGAATTACATTTCTTATTCTTGACAAAAATATAGTTTACATTAAAAAAAAATCACATTCATAATTTCTTATGTATTCCAAAAGCAAAATACAAGCATAGCAAAATATTCTTATTTTCAGTGCATTTACAGTTTCAAATATTCTATAATAATTATTTATTTAAAAGATGTAAACCGCATTTTTCATTTTCTTATAATGGAAAAATGCTAAAAATGATATTTTAAACACATCTATTCTTCTACAGGTGAAACACCTCATCGACCTCAATTTCCAACAAGTATCACTGAACTTTAACTTCTAGCTCAATCAATCAATTTCAAATGACATTTTTCTTGGTATATTCGAGATCTGTGACATTACATAAATCTGTTCAAAAGTGTCAAATGACCTAAAAGCATTTTATCACAATCATCAAGATAGTTCTAGAGTGTAAAGAAATAACTCTCTATAGTTTGCAAAGTCATGCACGACACAGTTAACACATTGGCTGTGGGGGAGGGTGGCCAAAACTTTAAATGAGTTGGTAAATGATGATGGTGGTATTTATGCACACAAATGTCCTAAATTTTCCTCTGACTTCGCAACAAATTCGAAGTTTTTTTTTTTTTTAGTTTCATATATTTATTTTCAATCAAAATTGTGTTACATGTACATGAACATGAAATCAAAACAACAAATTACATCAGTAACTTTAAAGGCTTTGTGTCCTAATTCCTGACTGTACATTTCATACTATATATATTTTGAGCTTTGGGGATGCAATCATCCCCAATATTGATGATTCACTGTGACTAAGCAAAATTTGGAGATGCGATTGTAACTTTTTTCTTTTGAAGATATTACATATTAGCAGACATCATTACTATTAATAGTATTTGGGATTCAAAAAAGACTGACATGTCAATTTACTACACTGAGGTCTACAATATCTTTGAAATAAATTTCAAAATTTCAAGAATCTAAAGATTCAGATTAGTTAATTTCACACATTTTGCACATTGCTATGCACTACCACCCAACCATATTATGTACACATCTCCACTTTTCAAAGCATTTATTACAACCTACTTTAATATCTAAATTTAATGCATCATCTAAATACAGAACGAATGGTTTAAAAGAGAGTAACAATTCCATATTCTAAGTTTCCACCTTTAATTTGTTGTGGTACATGTAGTATAAAACATATCTGCAAGTATAAAGACCGTGATTCTTCTGAGATAAGCAAACAAGACTGCCTTCATACTTTGATTTCTTCTATACAGATATGTACACTATCAATACAGTCTGTAGTGGAGGTCGACACTAACAGTATTCCATTAGTCTCAGAAAGCTAACAATTGAGGTTGGGATACCAACCATTCATCAACTTTACCCTACAGGGCTACTAAAAATTATACACAATATCATCTTCAGTGAACAAAATTCAATAAAAAGAATACTAATATGTTAAAAATCTGTATTTGTTAGTGGAAAATGTCCGGAAAGGGTAAACATTCGGAGATTACAATCAATAGTCTAAATCTGTTGTATGTTGATCTGTGTTATTCAAGCGTACATTAGTGACGCATTTGAAATAATGGTGTCAAAACATTCAAACTATGCATTAATGTAGATTGACAAAAAAAAGTGGAAACACTTAGCCAGTGTTTCAATTCTATGAAACAACAAGAAAATTTTAATCTGTGTGGTCTGAAAATTTTCATTGGCTGATTTATGATAAGTAAAAGAACTTATTACATTGTGATGACAATTAGACACAGAGACAGAAATGAAACATTTATTACAGGATCATAATTTACTTTTAAATAAAGCCAGAGTGCAGGATTTGACACCTTTTAACTT
>CAJDSM010028734.1:6979-24506 GCA_903981925.1 Ostrea lurida
CACTGTTCTTTATCTTTGCCTTTACATTTATGTAGTCTTCAGTGACCAGGTTTTCCAACAATATGTTGTTATTCATATGAGCACTAATTGTACCCCCTTATTGGTAGATTTATTTTTATATTCATATGTAGCAAAATTTGTACACAAACTTTTACCGGAAAAAATGCCGCGTCCTTCAACCTTACACATAGGTACAAACACTAAAGGGTGCTACAGTCCCTGTAACCGCACGGAGAACGCATGGTGACCGCACACTGAACAATGAATGAAAAATGACTAAACGCACGGTGACCGCATGCTGACCGCACGCATAACGCACGGTGAACGCACGTAATAAATGGTAAAGTAGAACGTTTCAAGGGCCTGCCACTACATCTCTAAAGCGTTTCGTTTCATGCAATCTTTCATCGTTCCGTGCAAGCGTTCACGCGTTTTCATGTAATCGTTTCAGCGCTTCCGTGCAAACGCGTTCAGCGTTTCGTGCAAACCGTTCCGAATCCACGCCCTCTAGAAAATTAAAGAGCAATAGACAATTTTTCAAATTTTGTTTTCATTTTCCATCTTTTATTATAATGGTCTAAAATATTTAAGATTGTGATATCATACCCATATTGGTTTCGAATGCATAAGACGCACTGTGATTAGATACATGTGTATTATATGTATTGGTGCGATATAGTATAACCTACCTTAGATAACTCTGACTCAAAAAAAAACAAAACACTACAACTACTACTACCACTACTACTACTACTACTACTACTACTACTACTACTACTACTACTACTACTACTACTACTATAATGTTTTCTTGCTACCGCTATATGTAACTTATGTACTTTAAAAGCAAAGTCTGAACGTATCCCTAGCATGATGTGATGAATATAACAAAGAGATATGAGCCTAAGAGATTCAAAACACAATGCAAAATGAATCAAAATTGGATAAACAGGTGCCTAGGAGAAGTAAACATCCCCAGTCGATAAGTCACATCCATCATGAGCACAATCTCTTGATCAGGTAAACGGAGTTATTCATAGTCAAATTTAGTCTATGTACAAAGACCCAACAATCTAAATGAAACACGTCAGGCAGCACCAAATGGAATGTTGAACTGGCAAGTAGATCGTTATAACGATCATTGCATTCGCAATATGTTGTCTTAAAACGTAATTGTTTGAAATTCCAGCAACACAGGCGTCTGGTACTAATTTGAACATTTATTATAAGCACTAAGAAGCTCTTGGTTTGTAAGACTTCAAATGAGGAAGTAAACACGATGTAAAAGAGAATTTGAAATAATTTCTTTTTTAGTTTCATAATATATAGCCACTATCCAAGTGCTCACCGTCACTCAAAGATTGTATTCAAAGACATGTATGATGATGCCACCACAAAACCTAGGTATATGAAATTTATCTTGGTAAGAAAGGTAACTCTTCCATTGATGGAGATTAAGTTTTCATCACAAAACATATCTGCGTTTTAAATTGATTCGCTTTAACGTTTGATGCCAAAATTATATCAATATGATGATAGTTAACATTTCTGGAGAAACAAGTAACGTACTATGATTTATAGAAACATTCAAAATCTGATAAAGAGTTTTGTAAAGATCAAATATAGAATTATTAAGTTGGTGAAAAATGTAACAGCTAGAGAAATTTGCCAATATCTCAAGTTTTGATTAGCAAATATTCGGTCATGATTCGACAACATCATGGCCACTGGTACTAAATGGTAGATTTGGGCTTTTCACAAAATCAATTTACGTATTCTAACAAAGCACGAACACCGTTTCCGTACAACAAATGGATGTGAAAATATGTGATTTTGTTATCAAATTAACATGCATTTTGAATAAATCGTCTATGTATCACGTTATCCAATGATTATAAGAGGGGGCTAAATCGTACAGAAAACAGAAACAATAATGAATTATACAAAAACATATACGGTTCTGATCAAACCATAACTGCAAATAGAAGTTAAACTTAATACAGAATTTTGAAAATATATGACATCGCTTGAGGATCGATGAATCATTAGAGTCATATCTGAGGACCAAATCAGCAATTTCGTATCATAAACCATATTGTGAACGTATTCAGTTTGGTATTTACAGCATAGTACTGTTGGTTTTAGATTAATATTTTTCATCGACATCTGTGATGGTGATATCAGTAGAAAAAATAAAATAAGTGAGAATCAACGTTTCACATGGTCCACATTAAAGAAAAAAAAGTGGGATTGTATCAGTCGTTGTGGACCATTGGTAGAAAGAAAGTTCGTTTTGCAACCGAAAGATTGTGAGTTCATGACACATTCATATCATGACCAAATCAAACTTAAGGCATAACCATAGGTATAGGTTGCTTCTTCGTCAAATGTTTGGCATTTTAAAGTGTGAATCGCGGGTATTTCAGATATGGCCTTAACAATGGACATCACGACGAATTATCGACACGTTAAAGAACCGTCACTGCAACGGTCGTTAGCGTTACGTACAGGTCTGATGTGACTGAGTGTATCTGTTGTACATCTCCATTAGCACTTTTCACACGTCTTTATCATGGTGAATGAAGAAATTACTGAATTATGGACATATGCAAGTAAAAACACGATATCAGAACAGCTTGCAATATATTCGGTTCAAAAATTGTAGTAGCGAATATTGAACATAAATGGAAAGAAATTTTACATTAACTGACATAATTAAAAAGTCTAGAATTTTTGGTATCTTTCAGGTTAATTGCTGGATATTAAATTTTGCACGACTTTATTCCGATGAAGGATGGAAACGACAATATCAAATAAGTCGCGTAATTTATGAAACATCAATACAAGAAATTATTAATTACTGAGGACTAAGGAACAATCAGTTTTAACATGGTGTGGCTATAAGTCACACTACAATTAGTTATTTGTGCTTGTGTTTTGATACCGGAAGTTGTTATGCCTCACCGAACGTAAACTACACCGGGATTAAGAATGCTCTCGTTGCTCCGAGAATATTCCATTAACTTTATTTGATATGCATCACGCTTCAAGATAAAACCAGGGTAATGTTTTATATAAACAGACTGTCGTAAAAAATGATTGGCTATATAAAGAAAAATAAGCCAGTAGCGCGATGACGTAAAAACGAAACACGGAAGTTAAGTATCTAATCCCGTCGTCGCTCATGGATTGTTATAATTGTTATTTTTGGATTGGATTTATTCTTCTAGTCGACAGAACTCCATGCAACCAATTTGAGTAAGATTTTCATTTATGTTTTTTGCGTTAGTTTAATAAAACACTTTATGACTACATTTTTCGTTATATCGAACGTAATACCACGAATACTGTATACTAATATATGCCGAGAAATACATCAAGTCTTTTCCCTGTTGTAGTAAATAATCGCCAAAGAAAGAAGTGCAACATTGTACCAGATACAATGGAATAATACTTTGCCCCGGAAAGCGGACATTGATGGCAGATAATAGTGACCGTACCCGTTGAATTGTGCATTGATCAGCATCCAATCAGACGGAGGCGTGGCTACAGGTGGATCTCGAGAGAGAAAAAAAATCGCATCGATTTCATCTCTACATGGGAAGGATGTTAAGTACAGTATTCTAATGATAAGACCTGGATTAATTTTTACTTTTCCCTAATCTGATTTCACGACTTTATTCTTTTGGTTTTCTGTTATAAATCACAAAGTGAGTGACAAATCATATCGATATCAGACATAGGCGCACTAAACATCTTGCCTTTGTTACCAAAACGAAGCGAGATCGATTCCAATATATGATCTTTATTTTTCCAAATCGCGGTATCTGGGATATAAACAGTATATTCAGAAATGCGCTGTTATGCGATTAAAATGGCGAAGTAATCGAAAGGTATCAAACGTAAATCACAGGAATAAGCTGTGACAATGAGCAAAATGTTGAAACATCTCACATGTTATGCTATGCATAATGTACTATGTTTGGGTAATACAGTCAGTTTGAATTATCAATCGCATTGGGTATATTTATCAATATTTTTGCTCGCATAGTTTCTTGTACCATGTTAAGATGTTATCAAATTCTAATGATATGTTTCACAGTTTGACTTTTGAACACGGACATCGATGCCATAATCATCACGACCATGAAATTCTTTTCTTCTCGGACACAATGTGAATTTATAAATATAAATTCACATATATGCTAAAGGTAAAATGGTTTTTCAAGTAAATGTGGTGGTTACTGTGTCACAACAATTAAAGAATGTTTTAGATTTGTTTTTCTTGTTTTTGATTTTTTGGATTTCTTTTTTTTTGGGGGGGGGGTGTCTGGGGGTTGGGGGGGGGGAGGTAAATATTTTCACATGTTACATATAATTCATTTGATCTGAATTTATGATGGAATGAAATATGCACAGTGTAAATTTTCCGAAGCAGTTCTATCAGCAGCAATTTTACCTATCCATATTTGTAAAACATTTTATTAGTTTTTGCACAAGAACCAAAACAAAATAAAAAGACTGATCAAATAAACTGAGTTTAGATTAATTGCAAAAAGATGACAATCAAAATTATGAGAAAGGAAATAATTCCTAAAATTAATTAACGGAAATAAAGTTATAATTTTATTTTGGATTTGCAGTGGGACAGAATGTCACACCAATCAGTTCTAGCGACTCCGGTATCTGGGCTGATCCTGATGGAAGTGGAACCGTGCGTCTAAGCAACAGCCCGAAAAGAATATGTTCGGACACATTTACAATACTTAATGCCAGGGTCATATGTTTAATATGGGGATTTCTACCGTAAGTTGTGTCTTTATTTTCTCAAACACTTCTATTACCTACACTGTATGATATTTAAATAGAGGTACTAATTCGGAGTACAATTTTCTGTTTCGAATGCTTATACCTTATAGCAGTGTTTGCTTTAAAGATTTTATTTTGAAATGCAGTTTTCGTAGGTAGGAAAGACATTTGTGCTTTTATAGATAAAGCGTCAAAATTCATTTATTATGCAAGAGGGTGAAATGGTAAAAATGTAGTGCTCAGTACTTCGTTTTTTATAAGAAAGTATGCAGATGAAAGCCTGGTTTCGTATGTACATACGCACAATAAATAAAATGTGCATTCGTCTCAATTAAGTATTCATCAGTTATAAAAAATTATACCAAGGAAATAATTTTACTTAGGGACAACCTTAGTTTTGGAAATATAGGACCTCCCATGGTTCGTTGTTTGATAAAAGGATTATCCAATGAGTTTTGTGATATCTATCCCAGAGCTTTGTCAATTAATAATAATGATTTTCATTCATATGTTGATTTAATATATCACAACAGACTAGAAATAAAGGACACCACGTGCCATGTCTGCTTGGTACTTGGATATTTTGTTAAACATTAACATTAACGGCAAACTAACAACTCAAATTAACGACAATCGACATTTCAGCTTCTCCATCGTCAACTGCCCATATTTATGTAGCAATATTCATTCATCACCTGCATATTGTGTGTATGTCCTTCAACTTATTGGATACGCAAGAGCTTGAGATGCGTATGATCAGTTTTGTAATCGGAGCAGGATACTTGCAAACAAGTTGTTGGTTCAGGGGTTTTCACAGTCACGTTCAAAGGCAGCATTTGTTTCTATGGTCGTCATAACGATATAGTTTACCACCATGACCTTAGTTGAGTTAAATGCTGTCTGATATAATTTTTAACCTTTGTTAAGCCGTTTTTGATTACGGAATGTCCCGTTCACCTGATCAAGACTATGACCTCACGGCAGGTGTGACAGATAAACAGGGGGTGGTTACTCTTCCTAGGTGCCTGATCCCACCTCTGGTGTGTCTAGGGTCCGTGTTTGTCCAGCTCATGATTTTGTATTCAATTTGGAGCTTACGAGATTAATCACTGTTCGTTATCTTTGCCTTTGAATCAAACCATGAACCATGAGAAAAATTTATCCCATATTTTACACCAGCTAAGCCTAATGAATAAGCATTTCAAAATTCCCTTTTGTTAAAATGATCTCAAGTTACGTACGCAACGTTAACATTACGGCGCTACAAATAGTTAATTGGGAATTTAGAAAATATAATAAAATTGACAATTGCAAAGTTAAATTCTTAATGGATCATTCTTAAATGATAAAAATTACATTTTAGGAAGCCATAGTAGGTAATAGTAAATGCTGCTGAAAATAATGCAGCCTTGTATGGTGACCTACATACATTAGCTATATGCAGGGAGTGGATGATTCGAGGGAAATGTTCATAGGGTATAGGGACGCGGATATCCTTGTTTATCCCTACTAATTACAGAAATACCATTGTAAGATTGTAGAAAGTTGCTTCAACCGGCAAAGTCTGATTTTATATTTGTGGTTACCCTGATTCAGTAATGAGGTTTAGTGGTGCCAATAGTTGAATTGATGAAAAGACGGCAAAATTTCGTTCTGGGGCAATGTCTTTCCAAGCAAAGTTGATTAAATAATGATAATAATAATTGGATTTATATAGTGCCTTATCCACTTAGGTGCTCAAAGCGCTTTAGAATGCACTATTACCCCGGCAGACCTTAACAATCAAGAACCTTTCTCAGCACAAGCTGCCATTACAGTAGACAAATGAGCAACTGCATTCCCCGAGGTGTGACATTTTTGCACTACAAAAGTAATGTAGTGAATACTTTAATTGGTTTATTTTTTTTAGGGGGGGGGGGGGTGCGTGGTCATATTAATTGTAGCTAACTTAAACCCTAGAAGTTGAGAATGTGGGTCGGCTTGGCAGTTTTTTCATGAACAATGGGGACACCAAGATCAGCGCATTTGGACTTCAAAACCTGAAGAGAGTATTGGGTGACAAAAGAACCGAGTTGGCTACAAAACAAAAAGCATCCTCCAAATAGTGAATGATTAACTGATTTTCAGTATATTTTTAGTGAGCCAATGTAAAAATGATGACAATTTGCCAATTAGCACACAACTATTGAACACCCAAATGGGAGCATCTTATCAAAATAGTACTTGTCTTGAACTCGAAACCCCAACTCAAAATTCCTTGGGGATACAGGGAAAAGCTTAAATGCTGACTTCATGTCGGTCTTGGCTAATATTGCCCGCATTCCAAGTTTCGCAATAAAGTGTGTTGCTACAATGTACTGAGCATGTTTTAGGATCGATAAAATGATTAATGGGTGCATTTTCAGGGTAAAACATATTGTGTGTGAGTCGGATATTGCAGAATGGAAAATATGGAGATTGGTAGACTATCGAGGTGACCTAGGCCCCCAATACTGAATTTTAAAACAATTCAAAAACTTTCTCTAATAAAATAGTAATCCCTACATCCCTCTTTGCACCAATTATAATAGTCAATTGGTGTTTTTTCCAAAGAATATTTGGAATCCTTATTTTGAGCATCTAATGCTTGGATGGCTGTCTACGCATTTGCTGAAACGATACTGGTATCTGCATCTGAGAAAGAAATGGCAAATCGTTCCTTTATTATACCAATTGCAGTACAATACTATGGAATCAGAATGACCGCCTTGGGTCTATTGAGCATTGGTTCCGGTTTTGATTCTAGCCGACTACTATTATATATATATACAATAACCACAATTTTTATTAATATCGCCCCACGCCACTTATGGCTGACAAGCGATTCTGAGGCGGAATTGCTCATCGAATCTAAACCAATTGTTTGATCTGGCAGCTGTCAATCGGATGTTTCGCATGTATTTCAGTAGCTATTGTGCCCGTGTAGGAAATGTTTCAAGTATGATACTTCATCAAATCATGAACGCAGAAGTCAACTTATCAATGATGAGATAGGAATTATACTTGGGCTTAACAATGCACAAGCACCCCTCCTTAATCTTGATATCCCCCTGTTATTCATAATCCTACTGTTGCCTGGTTGTTTTACTAAGCAAGGAGAGGTCTGTAAATTTTCCCTCCCATACTTGGGTCTTAATATTCACCGGGATGTACGCGCAGGAAAGTGCTTTCCTTGCACCGCCTTCCTTTGACTCTGGATGTAGTCCCGGTGCTTTCTTGTCGTTTTCTAGACGCTCTCGTGACATGATGCGATCTGACTGGTGGCATATCATTAGAATGTTGGCGGATGATGTCGGATTAGGAATGAACTTTTAAATTATGAACACGTCTGGCTAATTTCGTAACTTTGCAGAAACATGGTGACATCCAGTGAATTTCGTTACTTAACTCGACCCATAGCCTAATCATGGCCTTGTACCTCGACAGAGTCGCAAGGCCGAGTCAGTGTAATTAGATAGACAGAGTACGCCTCGAACAACCGTCTGGTATTCAAAAACTGTGCTAAATTAATAATTCACTATTTCATATAGGATCAAATAATCTTGATTAAAACAATCTGAAAAAAATACTTATAGGCTATTGTCATGTCTGAAATACCTGATAATGCCATCTGCCAGTATCGATTTTCCTGGGGTTAGATTTATCCTCAGTACTCTTTATTTGTCATCAGGTGCGACTAGATTAGGCGATTATTTTGGATATTACCTTGTAAGTCCGGTATCACAATAGGTATGATACATCGAAGATTCATCCACGCTGAAAGGTATTCAGCGCCGAGTACTAGCATAGAGTAGTAATATACCCTCACCAGCAATAGTAAAGGTTCCATATGAAATATCTCAAATGAACTGTTAATTGGTATACAATGCACAACTAACCAACCATATGATCTATATCCAGTACATTTGAAAATTGTGTGACAGCCAATTGAAAACATGTAATAATTCAATACAGAATTGAAAATGAAAACAATACAGTATAATTTTCACGGATGTGGAAGGATTTACATTCCACCGAATATTACGAATGAAAGATCCAAATTCCAATTCAACCAAATGCTCTACACCATTAACTGCTAATACTAAAACCCTTATATGTTTGAAAAGCGTAATTTCCCTCATCTAACTTTATACTGTATACGATATTAGTAAGTGTTTCCCTTGCTTCATCATATTCAAAGATTACAAATTAGTTCCCTTCAAACTTTCCTGAAAACGACCGTCTATATTTTCAATGATGTACGGTTTTATTTTTTCACGATATGTTATATTCTAGAACAGAAAGCATTCTAACAATGAAAAGAATTGATTTGTTATATTAGCACTGATGTCATGTTTATAATGCATTGAAAATTCTGTGTTTCTTTTCATAGAGAAGGTGCCAGAATATTAAGTGGGACTGCATCTAACGACATTTGGGATAAAAACCCAACGTGTCAAGGAAACGAAGTCAACATAAATCAATGTCCCAGTGATCCAATATCTTGTAGGCGGAATATAGCAGCTAGAGTCTCTTGTGAAAGTAGTAAGTTTAGTGGATAATTGACTGTGTATGTAAATAAAGAGTGTTATATAAAGGTTGTAACCCAAACATGATGTTTTGTTGGAGTCTGGCATTCATTTTTGTGAATGATCTGAATTTCGCGGCGTCCATTAAAACAATATAAACTGTAACTGATAGTGTTTTTCAATAACACAAGTACGAGGGCCATTCAAAAAATACAGTAGAAAATGCCTCTCGTCTATCAAATTATTTGTAAGATATTCAAGATCAACACATTTTTTTTGTTAAAGCAATTTATGTGACTATGAAGATGAAGTTTCCATCGCTTTTGATTAGTGGAACTTGATGTTATAAATTTATAACCAGGATTGTTTGTCATCAGGATCAAACGAGTAGGTTAACACCATAAGATCCACGGAATTGTTTTTTACAGTTTTCGCTCAACAATATAAACTTCTATACTATTCACTTCATAAAGTCTGTAGCGCCTTACCACTAATTTAAAACATCTCTATAGTACTTGCGCTAAGTTTGGTTAACCAATCTGTTCGAATAGTCATAAATTAGTTCGTCGAACTTTGTCAAAATTTTTAACTGTTACTCTGCTTAATTACAAATAGGAAAACATGACGTTATGAAGTCTTTCGAAGTGAATTTTATTGCTAATTCGCTCTCCTAGCGCAAGTCATTCTTTACAAGAGTTTTAACCTCTCAAAAACCCTATGTCATTTAAAAAGAATGCAGGCTATATTTTACATTATTATTTTTTTCTTTTCTAGCTATTAAAAGTTGGTCTTGGGGTTTTCTTGACGGTAACAAAAATGCTATCGCTACTCGCTGCTCCGTAACGTCATGCGACGTCAACTTTCTTTGTATTTTTTAACGAGAACTACCGCACCTCTATAAGCGATTTCCCTTCAATGAAGCAATGTATAGCGTCAAAATTTAAGTCGTGAAATGAGGTAACCATTCTTGATTTAAGCATCTAATTTATTTTTCATTTTAGTGCAATTTTTCAGAGATATGACTTTACACATTGTACAGAGTATTTTTTGTATAGTACCTAAACCCAACGTGCTCTATGACCCCATTTTCACAGTTTTAAATCTGAAATAACTTTTATATGTGTCTGAATATATTGGAAGTTTTTAATTAAAATTAGCTGGATTTATGGTTAAAAGATATCTACCAAATTTGGTTATAATATGACGTTAAATAAAATACTTATGACAAAAGTCTACGTATTTTTTGAACGGCCCACGTATGTTCAAATTAACATTCACTGGTATAACTAGTAATCGGATGTGGGGGGCAGGGTGTCTAGGGAGAGGGTGTGCTCAAACATGTTGGATTTCCGACTATTCAGCGTGTTAAAATAGGAGAGTTGCAGTTAAAAAGTGCAAGATCATGTATATACTTAACTAGACA
This sequence comes from Ostrea lurida, assembly GCA_903981925.1. Taxonomy (NCBI): domain Eukaryota; kingdom Metazoa; phylum Mollusca; class Bivalvia; order Ostreida; family Ostreidae; genus Ostrea; species Ostrea lurida. The sequence continues at coordinate 17,759 of CAJDSM010028734.1, forward strand.
ATTATAGTGTTTAAGCGCTACAGATTACGGGCTCCCCTCAAATTATAATGTGTGAGAGCTCATGAGATTTCAAGATGACCGATTCTTAATCCACCCTGAAAGAATATCCGTCCTGTTTTTAGACGTACCGTAACTATTCCCTAATACGATTTGCCATTGCCGTGTTAGAATATCCAACCTTAATGTATTCCAATAAACAGCATGTATTCGGTAATTATAGCTAGGGCTCCTTATCGATGCTGAATGGGGGTAAGACCAAGCTCTGATCAGCGTCCATACTATGAGCATCATGCTAAACAAGTCGGAAAAATAAGCAGCAGTAGAGAAAGTTTTGCTGAGTAAACATGGTATAAACTGGTAATCTCTGACTGAGCCGCAGCCTCTTTCCATTGTGTTGTTAGTAACCGATTATAGTAGGAGAGCATGTTTTTCAACAAATTGTTGGTATTCTATGGGCACGTATTGGTGCCGTTTAATGGGCAGACTTATTTTTTTATAATTCATACGGAGCAGATTATTGCTTAGAAAACTAGTTACGCCGGATAAAACAAAAAAAAACTTGCCGTGTCCTTCAACCTCTACTTATAGGTTACTAATAGACGATGTCTTATCAATTAACAATCATGGGATTCTTCAGCAATATATCCTGTGTGACTTATGCTGGACGAATTTGAATAAAAGGAACACCACAGAACTGAAGATGTGATGTCATATTTTAGCTTTTTAACTTAATATTGACTCTAATGGCAATTGAAACATACTTATTGAATAAACGTGAATGACTATTGAACTTTGGCAATCGTCGAACTTACCTGTTTGTGATGTAGTAATTTCCAATATATCACCATGCATGGTAGGTGGTGTGTATGTCATCTCAGTTGATCTTTCGATATCGTGCAAGGGCTGCATAGCGCTGCGGACTTTTTAAAAGCGAGGCCCAATTACTAACAAGGAAAGTTGATGCTGGTGCAGGGATGTATAACGAATCTCGCTTCTCAACAGTCATCAAATTCTCGAAATTCCTAAGGTCGCTATAACGCATGATCGCGGTTGATTTTGGCGATTGAAGAATTGATGCAGTAAAGGTATTCAGGTGTCTTGCTTGATTATGCTGGGTCATGAACCGCTTTGTGTACACTGTCATTGTGGTCCTAACTTAGATTATGATACAGGTGAGTGCCCGTTTACTTTTATTATGTTGACTAAGGTACAACGGCGGGTTGACCGGTCGGCGAGATGGATGCTGTATTAGGCAGGGTGTGACGTAGATCGGCGGAGGGGTGGCACATATTGATAGTGCTCCATGGACCAATGATCATGCCTTCTCGCATTTCGTCGAATGGTCCGTGTTGGCCTAACACTGATTATTGTGATGTGGGTTTTTGTGGACTAATGTTTTATTTGATCTGTTTGTTCACTCGTATCGCCATTTTTACATAAGGTATCAGTTAGTACAGTATGTAGTTGCATTGAAAATAGGGTCCAAACAGCATGTACATTTTCCTCATGCACACATGTTCAGTCATTCGCTAATTCTAAAAAAAAATAGAACGGAAATGAAGTTACGGGGTTCTATGTAATAGATTGACCCCCCATTCGCCACATTTCTCCTCTTATTTACAATCTAAATACTAGTTCCGATTTGGTAGGCAAACACAGCGTGGGTGGTATAAATTTGAAATAAAATCATAGGTATTTAGAATGTGCTAGGTGGAAGCTATTTGCTTGTCGAGATATGAAACGAGCATATTTTACGTAATTAATAACATGAATCTTGGATAATCTTGGTTGTTTCCGTGTGTGACAAATAAACCATCAATGAACTTCCTTAACAAGCATCTGCTTCTAGCATCTACACATCTGTTTATCAAATGTCTCTCTTGACATAGTTGGAATTGTAAAATTTAATCTTGTAGCGACAAAATGTAATAGAAACATTAGGTGTATGTACCAGTTAGCAGTGAACAAACAGATACCTTAGCTGCAAAATGTACAGCTCAGAACGGTATGGAAGTAAATGTTTCTTTAAGACTTTAACACTAACATACTGTGTTTGGAATATAATAAATGATACTAAGAAAGGAAAGGAACTATAGTAAGTATCGTATAGAGAAGGCGCACCCCATGCAAGAATATAAATAGTAAGATGGCTGGTAAATATGTTTGGCGGATAAGTTGGCTATGAAGGAGACACAACATAATTCTGCATGACTTCTGCATGTCAAACTTGAATTCTTTTACTGAATATTATGATTCTATCGGACAGACTGAATATCTGACATAATATCATTACTTTAAGCGTGTTTGCAGAATCGTCACGGTTCGCTTTTCTATGCTTTGTATATATAACCACTTTCAATCTCTTAAGGTGTGAATTATCATCCCAGTTGGATTTCGATCGACAGGAGCGATGTTTATGCGTAATGAGGACTGTTTCATAGCGAGAGGCAAGTACTTCAAAAACTTGATGTTGCAGGATTATAACCGAATCCTTGGTTTAAAGTAATCATGGTTGCAATACTCTGTGGTCGCTTATAATGATTGTTTGCGGATTACAAATTATCACTAAGTCAATTATGTTGACTGATGTTTTCATACTTTTCTTATATTGTCATTTTCCTATTAGATTTGATCAACGGGTGATCCCGATTACTAGGCTAAGGGTTCACGGCGGTGGTGAACCCGGGTCAGAACAGAGTATTGCTTATGTCATTCCGTGGAACCTGGCCTGCCTTCCGTTTTGGTTCGGGGCCGTGTTGAGGCTCGCCATTGGAGTTCGTATGTTTGGTTGGAATTATGATTACGCGTTTAACACTATGTCAAATTCACTTAGTTTATGTATCACGTGGTGAATAAATACTCATGACATGGTATTTTATGAAACTCGATCGTTGATATACTCGATATTAATTTATACTGAATATGCTTTAATTATTGTAAAGCAAATCTATATCAGTATGTTTCGACAATGAAAGTTACGGTTATGTTACGAATTAAGAAAGTTAAATAACGAAATTTGGTTAATATGCATTATATATTTCTTTGAATGAAGATAACTTGTAGTCGATCTGTTTAAAAACCTTTGATGAATGTAACTTTTTTTGTTTCGGCATTTTTTTATGGTATTAATTCAAAAATGGGAGAGTGGGGGTACACTACATTAGTGAATTGACTTTTTGTTTGTGAAGTAATTGTATTCTGCGTACTTGTTAGCGCTGCAGTTGCGTACCAGTATTTACAAAAGTTGGTAATTTCATAGTTTTGAAACTATTCGAGAAATGTTCGTGTATCTTTCGCCTTTTATCGTTTAATTCACTGTACATGACTGTGACAGAGCGATAGTTGTTTGAATGTCTGTATCGGCTGAAACCCATGAAACTGCCATATGAGGTTTTGTGTTATAACTACATGTGAACACATTTAGGGTAAGCTAGGTTGGGGTCAATGCATCTGATGTTGACCTTCCGGCCGATTCTGCTGCTAATTGCTTGTTCCAACGGAAACAATACATGATAGCGATATTGTCAGCATGTCCATTGCTTTGCTAAGAATTCAGACATGGTGTTTTGACAATTCTAAGAAACTGATCTTAAAATTTCGTGATGTGTGGATTTGGATCAGTGATCTGCGCCCAGTTGTGATCGAAGTGTTGTTACTTTAGTTGACAGTGTAGCTAACCTGTCACAGAGATCGTATGTATAGTTCACCCACTTTGGTGGGGGTAGACGTATTATTTTTGGCCTGTCCGTCTTATCTGGTCTGTCTGTCAGTCTGATCTCGTGGTCGTCTGTGACCGTCCTGTCCGTTCTCAGTTTTTCAGCAGCAATACTCTTTTAAAGGGATAAATGTCACTACATTTTTGGTAGCAATTTTTTAAAAGTGAAATAAAATGATGATCCATGAAGTGTCATCGATTGGTGATGTTTTCTGTTAAAATGAACAATATTTGTGCATTTAATCTTGTATCTTACTGTTAATATCTAAAATGTGTTAATCTTAAAATTTATGCCGATCTAATTTTTTGGCTCGATGTGAAAAAATTCAATTTACTTATAGATAACGGATGCCTATGGATGTAAATTTGAGAAACATAAGCTCTGATTCTAAGCGTTTGGACAAAATGACAGTCATATATCTGGTTTTTCATATGTCGACATGGAGTAAGAATGATTTAAGTGAAATAAAAAATCACCAAAAGTGAGTGATACTAACTTTAAGCTACTGATGTGCTAATCGTTTAAGATACTTGATGAAACTATCATTACTCATAGAACCCATCCGGTCAGTCGCGCAAATTGCTGTGAATAAAGTGCCTGATGCTGACCTGTTAAGATACTCTTATAATGTAGAGTCAAAAAGACAATGATATGGTGTGGCTGTGCATATTAAGCAGGACATATTTGGATCGCTAATTTTTGTCGTGAGTTATGTGCGCCTGTTGTGAACATTAAGGAAGTTTTGACTGATACCCATGACAAAACCTTAGCTCAGCGCACTTTCTGAATTACTTGATTCCGTAATTTTGAAAGAGAAATTTAACATGTAACATGCATACTGATTGCTAATTGTGAATTTTATGAATGAAAGTTGGATCCGTTCAGTGTGATGTTCCCCTCTGTGCCAGGGGGAAAAATATATGTCTTTTGTCTCTGTCCCGTCTGGGCCGTCTGGAAGACTTATCGGCCTGTGGATGCTGTCCAACTGGCCGTCTAGTCCTGTCATAAAATCTGGCGAAGGCTTCTTTCCTCCTAAACCGCTATACATATAGACTCTGAAACTGTGTAAGTGCTTGTGCCATTCTGTAGATTGCGATTTGTCGGACGAAGGAAGATCCATTATTTCCTGTCAGAGTTATGGTGGAGTCAACAGGGGTGGAGGGTGTAAATACACAACAATCTTGCGAAGCTGCTTCTCCTGGTAACCGCTTATCAGATTAACGCTTGGAAACTTGTTGTCACAGTCCTTTCTTGACATATTGTAGATTGTGCGATTATTGTCAGGACAGGAAGATCTAATTTTTTCCTTTAAGTTATGGCGTGGATCGACAGGGGGTGGAGGGGTGTAAAAATAGAAAAAATCTCGTCGACGCTGTCCATCCATCCTAAGGACCGTAGACAGATAGACTAAGTGAAACCGTTGTACAGTCGCTTCCTTAGATCATAGTATATATGAATGTGCATGATTGTCAGCAATGAAAGATCATATTATTATGTCCTTAGGAAGATATCGGTGGATTCAACAGGGGGGAGGGTGTAAATAAGTAGTTATGAACTCGTGAACACCTCCTCTAAAGCGGTTATGCAGAGAGACTTGAACTTTGGTACAGCGCCCTTGCATTTCTAGATGTCAGATTTGTCGGGAAAAGGAGGATCCATTTTTATCTTTTCTTTCAAGCGTATGGTGGATCTATACAGGGGATTGGAAGGGTGTAAAAGTAGCTTGTGAGGACACTGTGCCCATTCTTCTATGGCTAAGGTACAGGATGAACCTCAACAACTTTGCTACAGGGCTATCATTACCATTTGGAGTAGAAGATGTGCATATTGTTGGGACAGCGAGGATGCAATATTATTGGTTTCCATTCAAATTCATGGGTGGACTCGAAACAGAAGGAGTGAGGACGGGTTAAAAGTAGCGTGTGAAAATTTCTCTTCTACTGTAACGGTCTATTCAAGATGAACGCTTGAAAACTCTGTACAGTGCTTCCGTTGCATTTGTAGATGTGCTATTGTCAGGCGGAGTGGAGGAATGCCAAATTATTTTATCCAAGTTTGGGGATCCAGACAAGGCTGCGATCGGTGTAATAAACATGATTTAAGAATTGACAGGAATGAATATAACTGAACATATGTAAGCACGAAACATATTCAGCCGACGGGATCGAGAATTACGTTCTGACCAATGTTTAACCTTCTGCGCTTTTTGCGTATCTAGAGTATTTTTCCATCGCTAAGTTGTGGTGGAGTCCAACAGGGGTGGAGGGTGGTAATGCGTTTGTGAACATTTTTCCTTCTACTACAATCTATCAAGTAACCGTTGAAAACTTGGCTTCATATCAAGTGAAGGTAAGATTAAAATGAAGGAAATACATTCTGCTCATATCAATTGATTGCAATAACTGTCTATCATTCAGTAAGAGCTGCATCAACTGCACAAAATACGTGATAAGGATGTCCAATGTTCTGTCAAGAGCGTTCTCCACCATTCCAGGCATTGATATTAATGGGGAGGTATTGATAGGTTAATTTCTAGAGCATTTAATACTGTGAGGGGAGGGGAGACATTTGGTTTTTTTGATTAATAAATAACAAATCATGATGATTTATCATTTGTATGTAATTTGCTCTGTTGAAAGCTTGCGAATATTGCTCAAAATGCACTCAACAAACCCTTTGAAAACTACTCAAAGCTGATAGAGGGGGAGATTAGTGTTGCCCATCCAGAAACCCAAAACTTATTATATAGTATACACGGCGTTAAACTAGAAGTTATGTATAGTTAAGTTTAAGTAAGCGTTCGTGAAACGGGTTCGGTGAGTGTATTCTTCCGCTATGGCTGAAACCGCTTTTCTGATAGTTTAGATGCTTCATGATCTACGATATAGTTCTATGGTATGGTTATTGTATTCCTGTCTGCATATGTGTTCGTGATGTGATTATAGGTTAACAATGGATCTGGTGAACTGCTCAGGAACAAGATATTGTCATCGTTTAACCGACAGGTTCTCCCCATTAACCATACATTCTAT
>CAJDSM010028743.1:666-38514 GCA_903981925.1 Ostrea lurida
CAGTAGAAAGACCCTTTATTTTTGACCTCCTGACCTTCTTATGACTAAGCCCTTTCTACTGGTACCAACATTTTGGGACTCCTGACCTTACCTTGAAGTTTTGACCTACTTTTATTCAAAAACTCTAACATGGCCATAACTTTTGAATGTCAAGTAGTGGGACTTTCATATTACCATGGTGTGTTCTGATAACAATCCCTTTTCTATTGTACACATTTTGACCTGCCTGACCTGAGGTTTACACACTTTTCAAAAACTTAACATTGGCCATAACTTTGAATGGCAAGTGATGGGATTTTTATTAATATTCACATAGTGTGCTCCTTATGACAAGCCCTTTCCATGGGGTACCAACATTTTTTTACCTCCTGGACCAGTTGCACGAAAGTAGTTCTAAGTTAACTGACAGTTACTTAAGTTACCGCTCATAAATATATGAGTAATGGAAAGTTAACTGTCAGTTAAAGTTAACTAAAACCTTTCGGCAACATGGGTCCTACCTGAAGTTTACCTACTTTCAAAAACTAATATTGGCCATAACGTTTGATGGCAAGTGATGGGACTTTTATATTTTCACATGTGTGTTCCTTATGACAAGCCCCTTCAACTGTACCAACATTTTGACCCCTGACCTTGAAGTTGACATTACTTTTTCAAAAACTTAAACATTGGCCATAACTTGAAAGAGTAAGTGATAGATTTTTCATATTTCACATGCATAATCCTTTGGCAAGCCCCTTCACTGCAGTGGAAATCCCTGCGGAAGCATCAGTGCTTTCACAAAAACATCTTGTCTGTTATAAAAACTATGATATTTGTTTACTATCTGTATAATTCAGTCGGCAGATCCAGAGAGAGGGGGGGCGGGGGGGGGGTCGAAGGGTTGGACCCCCATCGTTCTTGTCAAAAACTTTGCTATAAAATGTAAAAGTAGAATCCCTCCTTTCAAAACTTCCTAGATCTGCACATGGCACTTGAAATCCAAGCAGGATGTCTGTTTGTTTGCTTTGTGCATGCTGTAGAAATTGATAATAGAAGGAATTTAATGTGCAATCTGGATTTAAGGATGTTTTTGGATTTATCCAATCAAGTCTACGCTAATTAAATAAGGCACACGCAAGCGTAGCATCCCCTCGAAACAAAGATTTTTAAACATAGTCAAAAGTGACCTTTGACCTTGAAAATCAATAGGGTTTACCCTATCCATTGGCAACAGTTGTGAAAGTTTGATGATTCTCTGATGAATGCCGGTCCTCTATATTGTTCAACAAGAATTTTAGTCAATATTCTATAGTGACCTTGACCTTTGCCCCTTGTACTTGAAAATCAATAGCGTTTATCCTCTCTCCATGGGCAACCATTTGTGGAAGGTTGATGAATTCTCTGATGAATAAATGAGTCCTCTATCTGTGTTCACAAGAATTTTAGTCAATAGCCATAGTGAACTGACCTTTGCCCTTGGCCTTGAAAATTCAATAGGGGCATCCTCTCTCCATGGGGCCAACATTTGTGGAAGGTTTCATGATTCTCTGGCATGAATGCTGAGTCCTCTTTCTTGTTACAAGATGTTTTAGTCAGTTAGTCTATAGTGACTGTTGACCTTTTGCCCCTTACCTTGAAAATCATAGGGTTCATTCCTCCTCCATGGGCAACCATTTGTGAAGGTTTCATGATTCTCTGATGAAATCTGAGTCCTCTATCTTGTTCACAAGAATTTTAGTCAGTAGTCTATAGTGACCTTTGCCCCTTGTACTTGAAAATCAATAGCGCGTTCATTGCCTCTCTCCAGGGCAACATTTATGGAAGGTTTGATGATTCTCCGATGAATGCCGAGGTCCTCTAAATCTTGTTCACACAAGAATTTTAGTCAATAGTCCATATTGACCGTTGACCAATAGGGTTCATCCTCTCTCCATGGGCAAATTTGTTGGAAGGTTTGATGATTCTCTGATAAACCCTTGATCTATCTTGTCACAAGGTTCCGGACACACACAAATTCGGACACACACAAGGACACCACCACATCCGCGACAGCAGGATGCAAATCCCCTCCGCAACTCGTTGCGAGGGGACAAAAAAAGTGCTGTATGAAATTTCAAGTATACTGCGGAATCATATTGTTCGTGGGGGACCAATGTTCGTGGATTTCATGGGTCACCCTTACCACGAATTTACGTCCCCACGAACATTATCTATTTTCATTTTTAATCTTAATAAATATATGCCGTTCTCATTACATGTATTATCAATTATTTATACCCACGAAATTACGTCCCCACAAACCAGTACAATTTTGGTTACCCACAAGCATTGGCCCCAGGAATTAAAATGATTCCATAGTATTGCATGCACCAACTATCTATTATTAAACAATATTCCTGACGATTATCGGCTTTGAGGTAATTGTCCAGAAAAATTTCAGCTTCCGTTGTTACTAAATTAATGGATATATATTGGTAAATTCTTTCTTTTATATGATGATCTATGACCTGTTATCTTTGTCTTAACCAGAAAAGCAAGTCATGTTAGTTATGATATAGTGTTGAGGCATTCTCTGTTTATGTTGAAAACAAAGGAGAAATATTTACATTGTTCTAATTACTGAATAACATTTCTGTTGAAGGTTTCTTTTCATTCGCACATAGGACCTTCTGATGATGATTGGGTGATGTATGGTAAGTCGTATATTCTGCTATGTAACAATCAGTTTTAACATACATACAACACAGGCTGATTTTATCATTAGGTAGCTTGCTCAAGTTAGCTTTTCTGATAAAAATTTGTCATTCTGTTTGTTGTTAAAGACTGTTGAATCAGAGAAACCTAAAATGTGTATGAAATCTTCCTTGTACATGTATGGTAAATATTCCACCAACTTGTTCAGACTGTAAGCCCTAGCATAAGAGTGGGACCACAAGTAAGGTTCAAAGGTATTTGTGGGAAAATATAGGAAAATTCTTTAATAATTTATTACAATTTCAAATTAGTATGTAAGCATCGTTTTACAGTGTAAATTTAAGTTCACATCATTCACATTGGAGCCACAATAAAGGCTTAAAGCATTGGTCAAGAACCACAATACCAAAATGTGTCAAATTACTTATCTATCGTGTATGTCAAGTTTATTCACAACTTGAACCACTTCAATGATCAGGAGGGTGGGGCCACAACAGAGGTTCAAAGTTTTACATAAGGACCTGAGATGGCTTGAACTTTGATATTTTAAGGTTACTCCATATTTGCATTATTTATTTATGTAAAAGTATAAAAAAAAGATGTGTTCATTTCCATTTATTAAAGTTGAACTAATAAATCATCAAATAAAATATACTCGTCATCACATTTTTTTAAGATGCAACACTTACAAGAACAGAATTATATATGAACATTTAAAATTGCATTTTTCCTGAAAAGCATCTATTCATCAAAATTTCACAAAAACTGGTAATAACAGTATAATAGTATTCATAACAATTTCATGAAACTGTTTCATGTATGCATAAATAAAGGAAATCTATCGCACAATGATAAGTTAAAACAGAGTTATTGCCCACGTAACTTACATTTTTTTTTTTTTCAACAATATTCAAAACTCTTTTAATCAAAATATGCCTTAATGTACAAACACACTACCATCTATGTCTATTTACTCTGGGTATATTCTAATACAAATGCTCAAGCAAAAGATAATTCATTAGGTTTCAGTAAAGGTTCAATTCTTTATTAACAGTAAACAATAAATAAAGTCACAAATATATACAGGATTTTTTTATTTTTTACATTTTGTTTTAATTGGTCAAATTCATCATCAAAATACTGAAATGAATGATACAGAGAAATGTATTAAAAGTTTGATGAAAAATGAGTATACTGTTGTCATGGTAATAATGAGTTAAGTTTTTTTTCTGCATTGTTCATTGCATAAATCACAGGGAAATCACTAAACACTTTGTTCACATCAGGTTTATGCACTCAGGACCGCCCAACCATTCTTGGCATTCAGGAACTCCTGAAAGAGGNGCATAAATCACAGGGAAATCACTAAACACTTAGTTCACATCAGGTTTATGCACTCAGGACTGCCCAACCTTTCTTGGCATTCAGGAACTCCTGAAAGAGAAGAAGATGTCATTATACATTGTTAATCATAACACTTATAGGATCAAGTCCTCAGGTTTTTTGTTATTTTGTTGTTTTATAAGTATATATGAAACAAGCAGTAAGCAAGCTATAAAGGGTTTTCTATTTGAGTTTAAGCATCTGAACAATTTACCCTTAGCTCATCGTTAAACTTTTTGTTCCAGGTCATTGGGTGTCGAAGCTGGCTCCACCAAAGGCTAATATACTGTTAATGAAAAAACTTCCAGTTACCATACAGTTGTGAGGTTTTGAAGACTTAATGTATTCTAAAATACATTAGCTGCCAGAAGCAAGGAGGGATGTCAAAATGAGTAAATTTCTTTGTCGATTATTCAATAATATTCGATTATTTGAAAGTTTTTAAAACACTGTTATGGTTATGTTGCTTTGTACAATGTATACACATGTATATTAAAAATCCAGTACAATTTTCTCACGTATTTTTACATATATTTACCAACAATTAGAGACATGTGTACCAAAAAGCATATCAAATCGAGATTTAACTTCAATGAAATTGTGTCATGTTAAGGCATTGTATTGGATAAACATGATGTAGTTTTGATACAAGTAAGCCCGCAGACGAAACAAAATCTTTTTGATGAAACTGAATTATTGGGAGGCATTAATTTTTGCTGGCAATTTCAGATAAGACAGGAAACCAATATTGGTAAATTAACAGTATGCTAAAAAAATTTACTAAAATTTTTTAGTCGAATGTCGATGCTAGTGAAGACTATTCAAATAGTCGAATATCCGTTGACATCCCTAGTAGCAAGATTACTCTGAAAATTCCTGATACTCACATCTTTCATCTCTGAGTAACAACTTCTGCAGACTGATCTAGGAGCACCTGTTTCATCTGTCTCACAATGACAGACCTGGCAGGCAGCACTGGTGGATGTCTTGGCTACACGGTTACTGATGGTGTCAATGGCAAGCTTCTGATGCCGAACCTTTTTCAGGAGGAATGAGGTAGAATCAAAAATGGAGCCATTGGAGAGGAGGGCTAGGTGGGAGCAGGTGTCCATGGGGATGTCCATGTTTTCTAAGCTTCGGTCTTTAGAGTTGTGTAGAACATACTTCCTATCATTGTCAACACCTGAAAGTTCAAAACTTGCATGATTCATGGCGGAAGTTATAAAAAAAACCTGTACATGATTCTAACAGATCTGAAGTACATGGTGTGGATGGAATATATACCAGTGTACAGTCAGCTTTTGTTACAACGGCCACGTTCTTTTCCANTATACCAGTGTACAGTCAGCTTTTGTTACAATGGCCACGTTCTTTTCTGATCATTTTGCTGTTAGATGAGTTTGCCGGTAAATCAAATGCTGCTGTAACGAGCGCTGACTATACTAATTTTCTCTCTGATAGAGTGGATGAGCTTAAGAAAGAAGTTATGAACTACAGAAATACCTAAGATTTTCTGTTTAGGAATTCTGTTTCCAAGCATGAATTCTTGATCTCTCAGGATGTGGAACTTGATGTTTCTGGACTGCAGAATATATCTGATTTGATGGTATTGCATGGTTTTCATCTCAGAACACGCCCCACATTGTAGGAGTATGATGTTCTTTACCACACCAGCTCGGAATGGATAATTGGCTGCCTGCAGAATGGCGTCCAGGGTGTCTGTCTTGTAGCTTGTGAATGTCAGGCTCTCTACACCCATATTAAACTTTGTGGCATCATTAAGCAGTTGGCCTTCCATTGTGTGGCTGTGGGAACCCTTCTTGTTAAATCCTATCAGTCCATACTTGTTGTTTGAAAGACCTGTAAAATCAAAAAGAAGGCCTCATCATTTTTTGACTTGCTCAAAGTGTAACTCAGTTTCACACTTATGTGTAACCCAATGGTCAATTTAAAAAAAGTGAGCAATGTATTTACCAGCTTTGGTGAGTTCTTGTTCGATGTCGTAGACCAGAGATCCGAGATGTTTTGTTGTGTCCTTGTTGCATGGTTTCTCCTCCACGATGAAGACTGTGTCAGCAGACGAAACAGGCTTGAAGTCATCAGCAAGTGGAGATATCCTGATGGTCTCACCAGCCACGAAACTCTCATCATTGGGAGCAACACACTGAACTGTGAATAATGAACAGAAATTGTTATTTGGCTCATTTTCATATTATATCGTGAACTTGTCATATNCATTGGGAGCAACACACTGAACTGTGAATAACGAACAGAAATTGTTATTTGGCTAATTTTCATATTATATCGTGAACTTGTTATACATGAAGTATTAAAGAACTGATGAAAAATAAGATTGTATACATACCACTGTCTTGTGGAGGGGATAGAGGGTCACCTTCCTGACGACAATGATGGAGGGAGACTTTAGCGGCAGCACACACATCTTCTTGGATCAAGCACATCTCAAAAGCTTTGTTTGGATTGACCTGCGAGTATGGATGGTGTTTGTAAAACAGTTTTTATTGCTGTGTAATTGTGTAACTGTTACTGATTTAAAGTATATTGATCTACTGATAGTAAAGATGGGAGATNCGAGTATGGATGGTGTTTGTAAAACAGTTTTATTGCTGTGTAATTGTGTAGCTGTTACTGATTTTGATCTACTGATCTACTGATAGTAAAGAAAGGAGATATGTATGCAAAAACTTACTTGTCTAAAGCAAGGTCTGAGGACAGAGTTGGAGGACTTGAGGACTTCGGCGCATTTGATGTACTTGGCTTCAGTTTTATCCTGGATGATGGCCAAAGCATTGTTTCCATTGGGTCTACATTTTTTGCTGACCTCCCAGCTGTTGAAAAAGTTCTCATTCTGGATGATCTTGTTATCAGCTGTTGTCATTTCATCATACTGCTCATTGTTGAAGGTTCCCAGTATTCCTGCCAGTTTGCCAAAGTACCAGCCACTGACCTCAAGTGCAAACACATTGCTTGGGAGATCTCCTGTGATGATGAGTCCACGTCCAGTGTCCAGTTTGATCCAGTTTCCTACTCGCTCAAGGCTCAGTTTGCGGGACATATAGGGGAACTCATGGGGCTTATTGTTAATTTTCACCTATCAAGACAATGTAAAATTAATCAATCATACATTTTACCAATAACAGTTTAGATATGTTTTATACTTTAAATGCTGAAATAAAGTAATTTAAAACTTACGGTGAAGTCAGGGAAGATTTCAATTGTTGCTCCCTCGGCCAGAACCAGAAGAGACTCCATGGTATTCTTGTTTTGTTTGTAGTTCATGATGACTGTGAAGTTGTGGTTGACAAGGTCACGTGTAAGGACAAAGCTGCAGTCGCCAGTAAAGTCAAATTTCTTGCCATCAAATGTGATGTAGTGCCTGTTACCAGCCACAAAGGCATAGCCTTTGAAGGGTGGAATCCAGTCAACTGGGTTAAGGCTTGCAGGTCGGAATCTGTAGTAGACATCCCAGAAGCAGAAATCAGTGTCAGGGATAACAGTCTTGACTTTTCCAGCCATATCTTTCATGAGATTTCTGAATTTGGTGACTGGAATCTTAGGCAGGCGATCAAGTGTTTCCATCCTTGTGGGGATGTAGATTTCTATTTCAATGTTGCCATTCTCTGGGTCAAAGGTGATGACTCTGGATTTATGAAATCCAAGAATTTTCATTTCAGCAATGTCCTCAACTATGAATTTCTTGACATCACCATGCATCTGAGTGGCAATATCCAGAAGTTGTTTCTTGATGGACAACAATTCAAATCTAGTGGATAACTGAAAAAAGAAAAGACCATAGAATCTGATTTTGAATGAACCACTTCTAAAGCATATAAATCATGATTCAAGAGAAATAGATTGACTTGGTAGGAAGAAGAAAACTGGGAAGCAGATTTTCAGTGAAATATTGATCAAATGCAGTGTACTGTATGTACCTCCTCGTATATTTCCTTCATAAGTGTCTGGAATTTGACAAAGTCCTTGTCTTTTTGGAATTCATCATATTTGGTTTGTAGAACGGATGTCACTTTGGTAACCACCTCATTGTAAGGCTTCTTCATGTCCACTTTCTTCATGACAGATTTCACTTTTTTAACATAGATGCTGTAGTCTGGCATCGCTGGGAGTTTTTTGGAAATGATGGACATTTGCTGATGCAGTGCCTGGATGTCAGGATGCTGGAGGACTAGATCTAGTTTTTCTGTGAAAACCAATAAAAATCCTATACATTGATAAATCTTCCACTGGGTTTTAAGATGCAAATGACACATTATTCATTTTACTTCATGCTTCTCATGGTTGTAAATACCAGGGAAGCTTTGGAAAAAAGCAAGTTTTTCTATGTATATAGAAAACAAAAGACGTACGTGAGGCAATGGTTTTTGTTGTCTGGAGAAGTTCTTGAATCTTTCGCTGAAGCAAACGGATATTTTCTTTGATGCTGGCTGTAACTGTGTCCACCTCCTTCATAACCCAACTGTGAGCCTCTTTCTTGGATTTCTGTACCCCCCCAAAAGGAATATAATATTTCACATACTCTGTTCTTGCATTTTAATGGATTTCTGTCAGATACTATATACATGTATGTACTCCTTACCTGCAATTTTGATGACATGTCAGTCACTAACTGGGTATATCTCTCTTCAAAGGGATAGGATTTGATTTCTTCTGAAAGCTCAGTTACTTTTCTCTTCATTTCATTATATGTGGTCTGCATGACCCTGAGAGCTTTGCCATATTGGACACTACAAGAAAACATCGTTGTTATATTAAGTGCCTTGTTCATATCATGGTTAAGACTTGAAGGTAGAAACAATTATTCATGTATCTCAAAGCACTCACATAAATTCTTGGATAGAGTTGTTGTAGAATTGGTCCAGATCTCCCAGGTACAAGTCATTATTTTTCTTCATTTTTTTCAGTGTCTGTTTGATGGAATTAAGGTCATCCTGGAAGTCTTCTACTTGTTTGGCCAGAGCCTCAGCAAAAGGTTTCATCTCATTAACCAGTTCTCTGCTGAATATAGAATCTTTACCAGCTAGCTCAGTAGCAATTTCATTTCCCACTTCTAACAATTCAGCATTGGCTTCTGTGGCATCATTCATCATTCTCTGGGCTGCAAACTTCTGCAATGTAACATTATTTGAAATTGGACTTTGTATGTTTTAAAAATCATTCACAATCAAAGTATTCAGTTAGACATTTTTAAAAAAAAATGTGTTACCATGCCATCGGCAAACATTTCTGGTCTCCAGTTGATCTTTGAGTGCAGGATTCTGGAGTCCTTAAGCTGTATGTTGACTAGAGAGTCAGTAACTTGCTCAAAGTTGCCGGTTCTGTAGAGTTCAACCTGAAGGTCTTTCTTGGTGGGTAATTCTGCCTTCATGTGCAGGGCTGAGTTGGGGCTTGCTGAAACAAGAAACGAAAAATTAATGTTAACTTCACCATAGTCCTCAGCTCAATAAGTACTCCAGTTAAGTTTCTAGTACATGTATATACATTAACATTTTTGGAGGATTTTGAGGTGTACCTGTGTCATATTTAGCCTTAATCTCAATACTTCGTTTAGCCTCGTCTACTTTGACCCTGAGTTTTTCAGATTGTCTTCCATCTTCCAAACTGTCTAAAGTAACTAGCAAAGGAGATGTGGATTCCACACGACCAATGACTCCCATAGATTTGCCTTTGGGAACATCCATCTGAAATGTTTTGGAACCAAAAAAGCAATGTGTATATTTTAGATTTTAAGGTTATTAGATAAAGTGGAAATTTTGGAGAAAACAATTTGGACTCACATAAAGAGCAATCTCTCTCTGTAGTTTCTTAATCTCCATAAGTAGCTTCATGTTCTTTGTTTGTTTTTTGTTGGTGTGGTATTGCACACTGGCACCAAATGTATCGGTGTTTTCAGACTGCCCTAGGTGTCCTGCCAGGGTGACATCCAAGTTGCTGTATTTCTGGGATATGCCTACTGACCAGCTGTAATTGGAAGACTGGGTTCCGACGGAGATATCATCCACTCTAACAGACATAACAATTGTCTTTCTTTTCTTTGAAGAATAGGAGAACTGCATATTGCTTTCAAAGTACTTCCTATTACTCTTAATATTTGTGTGAATGGAGTATTCCTGTGGTAAAAAATAATCAGTAAGCAATCAACAGCACTGAAAAGCAACTTTCAAATTCTGATGCTTACAAGTAAAAATTTAATATACTTATACATACCTTGTTGAAAGTTGGCAGTTTGATGTCAATTTTGTTGTCAATGTTTGATTTGCCAGAAGTCGTCACGCGGATTGCAGCCTTCTTGTCTCTGTCTGAATCAGCATCCCAGAACAAGGTGTTTTCACTCCAGGAAACGGGGCGTCCGTGGTTATATTCATTTGCCATTTCAATAGATCTTAGTGGAGTTACAACCTTTGTGGTATACTTTTGGCCATCTTGGTGAAGGTCAAATCCAGCTTTTTTACCATTATCTTTGTCCCACGTCACAATTACTTTTGATCTCTTCATGTTGGATGTTCTGTGAAGATTGGCATCTAAACTGACTGTTCTTGTTGCATGAATAGCCTCTAATTGTATTTGGTTATGAAGATCTTTGTTGTTGGCTATGGTGGCCTGTCCACTGATTTGAACATTGCTGTTAATGTCCTCTTTGTTCCAGTTTACAGTGGATTTTCCAGTGAATTGATTACCATCCTTCTTTCCATAGAATGAGTACTCCATCTGCCTTGGGTGTCTAAAGTTAATTTGATAATTATACAGCCAGTCATTTGCAATCCGAATTTCAATATCCTCATCCGTATCAATNTGCCTTGGGTGTCTAAAGTTAATTTGATAATCATACAGCCAGTCATTTGCAATCAGAATTTCAACATCCTCATCCGTATCAAAGTATGTATCACCATTGTATTGAACAAGGAGAGTTCTGGTGGATATCATGTGGCCCTCACCCTTTTTGGATAGTGTTTGGTCCTCCTTATACTTAAAGCTCTTAAGTTCTTTGTATGGTGTTTCAATTGCAAGATGCAACTTAGCTTTTCCACTTCCTGCCATTGGAATTGCTGAGACATCAATACTAAATTTCTTAAGTGGATCTGTATGAGTCTCCACCTGTATGATGTATTCCTCGCCTTGTTTTTGGCTGGTGATACTAAGTTGCAATGATTGAACAGGTTCAAAATCACTTGTGAATCTGCTTGAATAGTCCAAATCAAAGAAGCCTTGCGTCCTCTGTTTAACTTCCCAAGTTATGGTGGAAAATTTGTCGGAGGAGATGATGAGTTTACCATTGTAAGTCTTGCTGATTTCAGTTAGAGAGAAGGTAACTTCTGAGCTTGTGAAACCTTCATGTGGAGTCATTAGTTTCAGACTGAAGAAAAGATTTGATGGGACAGGTGAGAGAGTCATTTCTGCACTGTATTTCATTGCATTTCCATAGGAAGCAGATGCTGATGAGGAGATCTGATCATCAGTTACAGTGTTCACGACAGAGACTTGGATGTCTTCATTGTAAGATGACTGCAGTGTGATAGAACAGTCGATGTCAGGGAGATTCACGTTGCACCTGGAGGATGTAGCCATGTTATTTTTGTCATCAAATCTCCATGATGCATCCATTGTACGCGTCCACTTGCCTTGAGCTTGGTGGGAAATAGAGATAAGTTTTCCATCAGCCATGGTAATAGTGACATCACCAAGTATGTCATCAGTATTAATGCTTGACTTGAGTCTTGCCTTTTCTGTGCCATCAACAGTCAAGTACATATCAGTCTTTGTATTAGACATTTCGCCAAAGTTCCTCAATACCAATGTCAAGTCTGATGGGAAATTAGGATTGTAGTACTCTTTAAGTGGAGAGTTCTTAATGGTTACTTCCACATCAATAGTTGGCAGTTCTACAGAGACTGTGGATTTAGCCGAACTCTTCTTTCCATTAATGTTGGTGGAGATTGTGGTTGTGTATCTGTTGCCCACTTTTTTGTTGTTGAATTCAGCAGACACCGTGTTCATGGATGTTGTAACTGCCCAGTTCACATTCATGGTTGGGAAATCAATAGTTTGAGACATGGAGCTGGTAATTTTCTTATTGTCACCATAACGGACCTCTAAGTCAGAGGTAGACTTTGTAGATTTTACAGTTGCACCAAAGCTTTCAAATCCTTTGTAAGGTGTGGCAACTTGAATGTTAGCGTCTACAACAGGCAAGTCAGCTTGGAATCTTCCCTCAACTGCGATTGATTTTCCATCAGGATAAGTAACTTTAGCCTCTCCTGTGTATTTTTCAGAAGGTTTGTCTGTTTTAATTATCAGAGAGGCAGACTCATAATCTTTGATTGATGTTTGTAAACCAACATTGATGTCCATTTTTGGAATTTGAGCTGTGACTGTGCTGGTGACAGCTACTTGGTGTTTCTTCTCCATGCTTGCTTTTACATCGGATTTATACTCATTGTTAGTTTTCTTATGTGTTGCGACCAGATCCATTTCAGTGTATCCTTGGAATGAAGAATCCACTTTTACAGAGGCATGGATGTCATCCAGGGACTGTCCGTTGAAATCAACAGATGTTCCTATGCTGTGGGACTGGTATTTTCCTGACACTTTGGTGGAGAATGCCAGAGGGACTCCTGCATGGTCAATGTTGAAGCTTTCCGTATATTTCTCACCTGCCATAATTAGAGTGTTATCAATATCAAAAACAAGTTCATTGTTGCGGAGTTTGTAATTTGTGTGACATTTCCATTTGTTGTCAGTACCCATGGAGATTTCAACATCGGTTGTAAATCCTCGCTTTCTCTGATTTTGGTCTAACTTGAACATGATGTCTTCAGTATATGGTGTAAGAAGTGTTGCTGTTGTTGCTACATCTCCTCTTTGAACATTGTGATTATAGGTGGCAGAAATTTTTTCATTGTTGCACAGGATTTCTGCCATTGATTTGAAGTTATTGAAAGGTCCATCCCTGTTGAAAGTAATGACTGTTTTTTCCCATCCTTTGATAGGTGGTGTCAGTAAAGTGTGAGTAAATACTGTCAAGTCAGCAGAATGGCTGAAGACAGTATCTGATTGGCATTTTATTTCATCGTATGTGGTTTCCACATGTGTTTGGAAACTGTCATATGACCCCTCATGATTGAATGCTATTTCTGCAAATTTGGCACTGGGGAATGTTGTTGATAAGTTGATTTTACCTCCAGTAAGTTTCATGGTATGAGACATTTCTAGATTACTCTCAATAGTTATGTTGTTAAAAATGCCCCTGATGTTAGTTCTGAGATTAGGAAAAGTTCCATCATGAGAAAAGCTAGCTTCCACAATTTTCAAATCTGGGAATGGAGTCTTGATCATAGCTTTTGCTTCATATGCTCCGACAATATCAAATATTGTCTCAACTTCAATTTTGTCTGCGTTTGTGCCATAAAGGAATTGTGTCCTCAGATTTTTCCATGTTTTTCCTTCATGGTTGAATTGGAAATCCACTTTCTTGTATCCTCTCATTGGGCTTTCCATATGGAATGTACCATACACCTTGGGCTTAATACCAAATGTAGTATCAATGAGAATTTTCTTTCCTCCATCATATTTGACTTCAGCATGATTATCAAAAGCATTTATATCACCATTCTGTCTATAGCTGATTGTGGCATGTTTGTTTCCTGGTGTTTTCAGAGTGAACGTTCCCTCAAGGTTACTAGGCTTGGTAACATAAGATCCAGTAAGTTCAATTTTCTGAGTTGGCAGATATTCCAGCATGAAGCTAGATTCTCTTGATGTTACTTTATATTGACTTTGGAGATTGGCTTGCATGTATGGGTACTGTGGGAAGGGTGTGTCTAGTCTAACTGATCCTTTGGTTATAAGCTTGTCATAACTCCATTCAGAGGATGCTGTGATTTTCTTGACAAGAGGGTTGATTTCAAAATCAAAGTTGGTTTTGAACTGTTTCCAGCTTCCTTGGAAGAAAACCCCGGTTTCAAATCTTTGGAAGGTTGGGAAGGGTGAAGTGATGTATACACGTGCTTTCTTCTCTGTTTGGATGTTGTAGATTCCTCCAATTGTGATTGTCTGCCTAGGGGCATAATTTACACTGCCCTGAGCTTCCCAGTCAATACCCTTTAGTTTATGACTTGCATCTACTACAATCCTCTTCGCTTTTATGAAGGGAGTAGTCAATATCAATTTGCTTTCTAGATGATTCATAACATCAGAATGGGTGAAGGTAGCAGCAATGGTTTTGAATGGATGCCATTGGATCTCCAAGCCAGATTTGATTGGCATAGTAGCACTGTGCACAAAGGACTTGACCCTAAAGTTTTCCATGTATTTACTGTTAAGCTTCAAGTCCAGATCAGCTCTTCCAACTTGCCTGCCATAGTTCAAATCAAATGTACCAATGTTTTCCCTGTCTGCAACAATTTTACCTAAAGTCTTGATAAATCCAATTTTATTTTCATGCTCAAAGACGGCATCAACTCTTCTTAATTTGCTGGCTGGTACATTCATCTGGAATCTGGCAGTAATCTTGTGATTTGGTATGGTTTGGATGTCCCCTGTAAGCTCAGCAGTAAAGGTCTGTTGTTTTCCCCATTTGATCTCAGTTGTACTTCTGATATCACGGTCAGTGTTTTTGTGTGACCACTCAAGAACCATGGTGTCATAAGGTCCCTGGATATCAAAACTTCCTCTGCTGTCCAACTGCCAGCCGGTAAGCTTGTGATCCATACTAATCTTGTACAGATATTTATCATTGTTATGTGTGATGGCAGCCTGAGATCTAAACTTTTCCATATTGTCCTCATGGGTGATATTGAAGATTACTTTCTCATAATTTAGGATACTGGATGAAAAAGCAATGTTTCTTGTGAATTCTCTTCTGTAAAGCTCATAAGCAGTGATTTCACCGTGGGTTTCAATGTGAATAAACTGATTTTTTCCCCAGCCAAGTTTCAAGCTGCCGCTCTGGGATTTTGCAGATGAGAGCCGATTTTGCAGGATCAGACGTGGATTTCCAAGTTTCTTGAATGGAGTGTTCACTTTTATGTCTAAGTTGAGATCTTCAATCGTTGGTGGATATTTTGTTGAAGCAGTCACTGAAATGGTTTTGCCTTTGGACCAGGTTACACCCCCTTGAACTTCTCCCTTTCTTTTCGTGTAACTGCTTCCAGCTTTAAGTTGGTATAACTCAAAGTCCTTGAAAGGTGTTTGAACAGATAATGTGGCTTCTGTTACTCCTCGGTATTTCTTGCGATTGTCCAGTAATTCAACTTCAACAAAAATCCTCTTTTGTGGATTCCAAGAGACTGAAGCAGATGTCTTGTAGTTGTAATTGGCTTTGATTAGGTTCCTAAGCTCACCAGCAAACTTATTACCAGGATACTCAAGATTGGTGAAAACTGTGAAGTCCTGCAAGCTGTTGACTCTAGAGGTGCATTGCAGCAAAACTCTCTTGTCTGCATCACGGATAGCATCCCAGCTCACCCCAACTTTTCCAATGTACTGTCCCTCCTTTATTCCTCCCTCCAGTTCCACAACAACCTTACGTGCTGGGTACTGAACATGCGAGATGATATTTCCATATTTATATGGCTGATACTCTCCAGAGGCCATCATTGCATACTGATTATTATCATGGACCACTGTCAGATCAATTTTAGGGGTGGCAAGGCTGATGTCAGTGGAAGCACTTATGGAGATTGGCTTTTGATTGTATATCCTGAGGTTAGACTTAACATCAATTGAGGTGTTAGATTTCTGGGTGTACTGCCCCATAAAGGTGGACTTGGCTCCCTTTTGATGTTGGATTATCAACTTCATGGTACCTTCCTTTTTAGTTTTTCGTGAACCAGTAACGTCTACCTCCATGTCCCTTCCAGGATAAGTTAGAGAGGCTTTTCCACTGTATTTTGGGAATTTCTTTGTTTCATCATTTAGTCTAATGGAGGCAGTGACAGTGTTTTTGTCTTCATAACGGATGGCTATGCTTGATTTGACATTCTTCTTTGTGTGTGAGTGTGAGCCTGTGATGGAGGCATCAAGATCCTAGGGAAAAAATAGAATCTTATGTTGAATACTACATCTGGTGCATTCTCTCTTTTTTATTTTATTTTCATCAAAAATTACTATTTAGACTCTGTCTTCCGATTTTTTTTTCCAAAAGTTACATTGGAATCGTTTCCACTTTCTTATATGTATATGTTGGAAATGATTATTCAAAATAAATTGAAGAAACTCTTATGTTATAGATTTGAGTTTGATTTGAAAATATAGCTTACAGCAGGTAGATGAGAGAGAGTGATATTGTAGCTGATGTTTGCACCATTCTTCTTGAAATTGTACTTTGTCAAACCAGAAACCTTCACTCTTTGTTTGTTAACTTTGCTTGTGTAAGTTCGCCCATAGTCAAAAGAAGACTTCAGTTCAGCAACCTTGTTGACACGATTGGTAAATTTCATCAGAAAGAGGTTGTTGAATTCTGAGTAACGAGATGACTTAAAATTTCTGAAACAAATGGTAGGCATTTATTCAACACAAACTTTATTAATTAGAAAAACTGCTTGTGTAACCGTTCTTGTTCACTATACTTACGAATTGATGTCAATATTGTTATAGGTCTTGGTGCTTTTATTAACAATCTTGCTGTTGTAGGAAAAGCTGTCCTTGGCCCATTTGAAAATTTTGACAAAATTATAATCTCCCTTGATCCTTGCAGTTAACATTTTGGGCTTTTTATCTATATTCAATCTCGTTTTCCAGGTAACTTTTAATGGCCCTTTGTAGTTAGCACGTGCCTTGTAGAATACTCGTTTCCCTTTCTGAATTTTCTTAGCATCACCTGAAAACAAATGTACAAAGCTTATTTTCTCTGCTTCTATTTTAGGAGGAGATCATGTTTCTTTTAATTTTTAGACGGTACAAAATATTTTGTTTTACGGTATATGCCTGTAGTTTATGGTATAGACTTTGCCGTCCATCTGTATGTTCGCTTTTTGTGTCCAGGTCTTATCTTTTAAACTATGAGGTCTAGGACTATCACACTTGGTTAGTTGATGCATCATGGGCAAAGTTGTGTCATAAACTAAAAATAGTTCGCTGTGGCCTTCTGGACTTTGTGGTTATGTTCGGATCATATCTTTTACATGAGAGGCTTAGGACCATCAAACTTTATCAGGTGATTCACCTTGGGGAAAAGCATCCTGATCATATCTTGCTTACTGTGAGGCCTAGGACTATCATCAGATGCAACTTTGGTGAGAGAGGAGAGAAAGGTGTGTCATGGTTAAAAAATAGGTTACTGTAGCCTCATTTTGAAATTTTATGGCTATACATATTGTGTTTGAATCTTATCTTGAGCACAGGGAGACCCTGGACCATCAAATATGGTCAAGTGATTCATCTTGGGAGAAGGTGTGTCACAACCTAGAGGTAGTCATTGTGGCTTCATTTACTGCGTCACAGCTTGTGACATCAAAAATGTAAATAAAAAAATACATCAGGTACATGTAATTGCTGACAGGTGCATGTTATTTTTCATTTTAAGATTTTAGAAGTGAATAGTTTTTCTTGAAAAAGTAGAAAGTGTATCGTATATCTGGAATATTCAACATAATTAATCCAATTCATTATATTAGACAGTTACTTGAGTGTCTGGATTGATAAAGTCTTATCGCTGTACAGATCTTAAATTTAGTTATTTTTGCTGTTTTTCAGATAGTTGTGCAAGTTCATTATTTTATAGTTCTTACAAAATACATTAAGCAACAAATTAAGAGCTTGCAAAATTTGGATGGCCCTCTTCCACATTAAAAAAATCTATAATACATGTACATGTATTATGACCCAATTTACATTAATTAGTCTGCACTAAAATTTTCAGATTTTCAGATTAAATTTAGTCGTTACCTTTTAATGTCGCAGGGACTCTGAAAACTTTGTCTAGTGTGAGATCAACCTTTATGCTGGTTTCTGGAACTCCAACAAGTGAGCCTCGTAAACTTGCCAGTTCTTTAGTAGGAGTCTTGATGAGGACCTTCGGATATACTACCACCTTTTTCTTCTGGTTATTGATCTTAGCCATAATTTCTGCAGAATATTCCTTCTTTTTCTCATGTTTGACTTTCAGCAAGACTCCTTTAGCTTTTGGAGTATTCTTTACATCAGCTGTGCAAGTTGAAAATAAAACAACATTTATTTGAAAGGTTTACCTTACCCCAAAGGTTTTGTACACTACACATCATACGATGACACAATTCAAACATACTTTCAATTGTGATTGGATCAGCTTTGATCCCCTTTAGAACGATAGTGGAATCTAGAGTCTGTTTTAGCTTTGAATTTTCAATTTTCAAGCTTCCATCAAGTGTGATTGGGTCGGTGGCTTTTGGATAGGAGATCATTGCTTTAGGCGTGTATGTGGTCACAGAACGTTGGACTTTGATGGCAACAGAAGAATCCAGTCTGTATTCTTGGTTTTCATCAACAATAGCAAGACCTGAAAGCTTCTTTTCATTCTTTCCATCCACTACACTGCCTGTAAGATGACAAAGAGACATGTTAGTAACCAGTTTAGCAGTACAGACATTATAGAACCAATTCACCAGGCATAATTTTCTGAACATCTGAATTTTTGATTTTACCTTAAACAGTAGAGTCAGACCACAAATAGAAAGTTCAACTCCTCCAACAATGTGGAAAAGTTCACTACACCCCCAGTCAAAATTTAAATCCAACCGAGGTAATTTTTTCAAATTGTGAAGAAAGTAATTCTGCAGTACACTTGAACTAGGTAAACTTCAAAAGTTGATGGACAGTGGAAAAATAGATTGTCTGAGTGTAAAACTAATTTTGACCTGTAAATCTGGCCTTCTTCCATGGAGAGATTAGTCTTGTCTTCAGAATTTTGGTATCTTTCTTCACTTCAAGTTCAAATCCTGTGGCTCTTTCCATCTTTGAGCCAGGTGTGTCGTAGAACACTTTGAAGTTCAGCAGTTTTTTGTTCTAATAATAAAATAATATTCTGAAGTTTTTGTGTTGTAAACAGTTTAAAAGATTTTATTCCCAAACAGTAATCCTTGCTTGAACATAATATTGCTCCTTCACACAGACTAGAGTGCTTTTACGTTTCCCATTTTAACAACAAAGACATACACAGACTACATAAAAATAGAAACAAAGGCCAGAAAAGAATTTACACGAAGCGTTTTGTTCTATGTGTAACAATAATTGTTGATATTGTATGGAGCCTTTAGGGTGGACTTACGTTGATTTTGTTGATTTCTATCTGATATCCTTTATGTGTATCTCTCTTGTGAAGAATGAGTACACCATGTGCTGAGCCACTAAGCGGGAATGGAGGAGAGTTGTCCTTGTTAACGGGATAAGCCACATCTCCACAGACCTCTAGTCCCGTTAGACGGACCAAGGTATGTCCGGAACAGGACTTCTTTGAGACTATGTCCATTTTGGCAGGTACCTGCTTCTTCTCCTGGTCTTTGAAAACCATGAATAGGGAAGATCTAAAAGTTTGATAGAAAGATTGATTGATTGATCCCTTGTCCAAGCATTAATTAAACTTTTTATTTCAGAGTTGCTTCTGAATCAGTTGTTTCCAAACAGTTCCAAACAAAAAGAAATGTTGCAAGATTGAAATGGTTTCATTCATTTTCATGGATTTTGAAATACGTGGCCTTGTCAACAAATAAAATTTATTTTTGAGTCATTGATTCCTTTGTACAGTCTTTTGGCTTACTTGACAGTGATGATTTCTGACTTGGTTTTTGGAACATCCACATTGAAGACGTACTCCTCTCTGTTTTTGATTTGTATCTTGGTGCTGACACCAGTACTAGAGTGGAGGGTGGAGGTCATCTTAATGCCACTCTTTGTGAAGAATGCATCCACACTCATCATAGACATGAATTCTACCGCTCCACTGTGGAAAAAACACATTTCAAAATGAGTTGAAAATGTTACTCTTTCCAGTCATTTAATGAATTTATTCAAGATAAAAACAATGAGATACTAAGAGAAGATTCTGTTTTTTGTTTGTTTTTTTTTTTTCAATTAATGGGTACCCAAAATTGCATTGTTATTTAGTATTGTACCTTGGTTCAATGATACCATCAATCAAGATGCTCTTGTGTGGCTTGGTCATGTCAATGGTGGCCCGTCCTTTCAGGTCCACACTGGCTGTTCCGTTCACAGTCAGATTGAGGGGCAAACCAATGATGGTGGGCACAATGATGCTACTGTCCATGAACATGTTACTTTTGGTATAGGAGATTTCATTCCCTTTGGCCAATTCTTGGAACATTTCCAGGAAGTTGAAGCTTTGTCCTGTAACTTTGGGTGTGGACTGTCCAAGTTGATTGTAGAAAACTTCATTTCCAAATACTCTTGCATACATTGCTCCCTTCAGTTCTTCAACTTTTTTGTCAAACTGTGAATGATAAATAAAATTTCTTGTACATTATGAATTTTTATGCTATCGATGTACAGGTTTCTTTATTTACATACATTTTATTTAATAATTTTTTTAATTTCAGACTAACACTTTTGTCAATCTTCTCCAGTTTCTTCATTTTGATGGCATTGTGATCCTTTTCATTGGGAGTGTTTGTTCCATCCTTGAAGTATCCAGATGGTCCAAAGTAGGATTCCAAAAGATAATCCAGACCCTCTGCACGTCCTCCAATCTCCAGAAGATTCACTGAATGTCCGAACAACTCAACAGACAGGTTAGCAGACAATGACCTGGGGATGAAAGACTCTGGTGACCAGATGAGGTTGCTATCCAGCATGCCTCCCATGTTCGAATCTTGTGAGTAGTGAGACCATTCGTAGTTTCTGGAGAACTTGCGTTTATCAAGGTCGAATTTCTTGGGTAGATCCTCACTCTCCAGCATGGATCTGACTGTTTCCTTGTACGGACTGGAGGATTCTCTCAAGTTCATCAAGTGGGTCCAAACAAAGCTGCCAACCTGTTTATTTTAAAGTGTTTTACTTCATTTTCAATACGGTTGTACTTTACAATATCAATTTTGAATAAAAATTTCATCATATTTAAAAATTAGATGAGGACTAATAGGAAGTATATTAATGAGTTGGCTCCAATGATTTATGAAATAGGCATACTGTATATTGTGGAAATGTCAGCTTTTTAAAGAAATAAGAGTTCCAAATTTTCCATTCTTTTGCAAGATCAACCCAGAACAACAAATCACCATACTTCTTTGAAAATAAATTGGCAAATATTTCTGATGCCAAAATTACCCAATAGATACGATGTACTAGTATTAAAACTTGTTATCTGAATGATTACACACACCAGTCCTCAGAGACAGAACTTACTTGGTTCACTTCTTCTGAAGTGAGTGTTTGTTTGATTTGCTGAAGAACGATGTCATTTGGACATTTCATGACCTGAAGGTAAGCAGCTAAACGCAGCTCAGAATCCTCATCAGCATTCCGGAACAGGGCAATCAAGTTGTTTCTCTGTGTTAGTATAAAATACAATGTTGACATTTCATTGGAAATAAAGCAAAGATTATGATAATAAACTACATGAGATGAATGAGAGCATACATCAGCAGCACATGACATCCTGCGGTAAGCTTCCACCGCGGCCACTCTCACTCCCATGGAGTTCTGTTTTCTCCAGAAGCACTGCTCTAGGACCGGGATGAATGTCTGGGTCTGGACAATGTTTCCAATGGCTCTCAGAGTCAGGAGAATCTGCCAGATAAAGGTATATACATGTATAAGCATAATGCTCTAGTACATGGTCCTCTTTTTAAAGTTAAAGAAGGCCAAGTACATTAACTGTACATTAAAAGGAACAACATGAGTTTGTCAGCAAATCCATGCCTTTTTGGTCTTTCCTACTATGAAGGAACAGTACTATCAAATCTGGTGCCTTTTTTCCTCAAAGAAAATTCTTTCAAGACTTCATTTCCCCAAAATATAACATTTAATGGTTTAAGAGGTACCAATGGGATTCAAATACACTATGTACAACTAAATTATCAAATAACATTGTCAATGTGTATTACTGGTTGGGATTTAAGGTCATACGCAACGTTTTGTTATCTGTATATATTTTTTAAAACTAAACTTAATATATAATCATAGTACCCTTATATATTCTTAGATACAAAAGCAGACTATATTACCTAGGTTTTGGGAAAGATAACAGATACTGAAGAATTTAATTTCCACACTTATTTATACTTGAGTTCCAAGTTACCTCTCTTTGAAGAAAGCAAAAGCAATGCACCTGTGTATATACATACTACAAAATACTGTCAGTTGTTGTATAAGCATATTTTCATCATCATCAAATAATTCTGAAGGAATGAATGGTCTTTGCGTTTCCTGTAACTGTTATTATTAACATTAGAACTCTTCAATGTTGGAGATAGAAGAATTTTGTGAATGTAACATTGCGTATGCCCTTAAATGACAATCATGGTGATAGAAATTTGGGGATCAGGGGCAGATCACTCCATAGAAAACAGGAGGAGTGTACTGGGCCTTGTTAAAAGAATGATGCTGACAAACCTTTTCTTCATTAGAGCTGCTGCAATCTTTTCCAAGGTTGATTTTTATTTTGTTGAGGATTTCTTCAATGTCTTTATCATTTTCACAAGATTGTTTCTGGCAGTATGTGTGGATCAGGGTGGACAGAGGAAGCAGAATCTTGGTGCCATGGACTGTGTTCATCATTTTCTGAACACAATGAAAAAAAAAAAAATAAAGTAGAGATGTACATTCAGGTCTTTGTTTTTCATCTTGGTTTACAAAAGCTCTGTTGAATTCTTTCCTCAGAAGTGAATGATATACTGGCTAAAGGGGAGTTTTGTAACTTACAGAGATCTCAGTTAGCATGTCTTTAGTGGGATGCTGAATGAAAGAGAGGGAGACCAGCCAAGATTCAGTGAGGGCACCAGTTACATCATTGTTCATGATAAGCTGTGTAATCTGTCTAACTGCTGCTCCTGTCCCCACCATTGGAATGGCATCCATGTAGAATTTCCTGAAATTTACAAATTTAATGGTTAAGAGAGGAAGAGAGGGGATTTTTGTTTTATTAGATTACATATTTTAGAATAGTTTTAAACAAAGTATTTTGCTCATTTTGATAGATTCTGTCTTACTTTGCTCAGTAGATTTCCTTTGTCCTCAATCAAAGAATTGATGTGATAGGACACAGATGCCTTTTGTAACCCCCCCACCCCCCCAGACCCCCCCCACCCCCCAAAAAAAACCCACCTTTTCGTGGTAATACTTTGTTCTTTTCATGTTATTTGGACAGAAAGAAGTTGCCTTGAGGTCGTTAAAGATATCTGTCATTGTTTTGGCATCCACCTGCTTCATGAGCATGACGAGCTGGGCAAACAGGTCTGGGGTCTCTGGTCGAATGCCATTCTCGGTAGTTAGACATAGTTCCTTTAGCTTGTCCTGCACTTGTTTCTTAGTGGAGGTAATAGACTTCTCTCCATGAACCTGGGTGAACAACAGGGTGTCTCTTCTGCTTACTTCAGCTGTAGGAAAATCAACAAAGTTTAAATGATGTCCAAATTTCTACTGAAATTTGAAACTTCAATCATCTGAACGTCCCATATTTCAGGGGGCTGTTCTGTGAATTCCTATGAACTCTTTAACATTTGACTTCCCTTTTGCCTCCAAATAGTATAGCACTCTTACTCATTCTTGTGGTGGTTCCAGTGGACCTGGAGACAAAGCTGAGTGTCTGCGTCACTTCTGTCATCACTCCACTGTCTCCTTTAGAGAAAGGTGTGAACAAGTGGATTTCATGACACAGAACACTCTCCATGTGGCCGTCTGTTGAAATCTTCTGCTCACATTCATGGCTGCTGTTCATGATGGGGAGTGAGTGAAGGCTCTATAAAGTTTTCATAGTCCCATTATATGTACATACTCTTAGTATTTATAATCACCCGACTTTTTACAGGGAAAGAGATTTATTGTGAGAAGTTTAAACCACATGTACACTTACAGCGGGAACCTCATACAAAATGGATCCCATGGAAGTGTCAAATCCATGGCGATTAAGGCAGGTGCTGATGTCCTTGGACTTTACAATGGCCACTGTCTTCCATCCCTCCTGTTTCAGCTTGTACTGAGTCCTACACTTTCCAGCAACATCAGTCTTTGCAAAAAAAATATTTTTTACAAATTATGGCAAATTGAAATGTTACCCTTCATACTGAACAAGTTGAGAGAAGTCTTTGAAATCATATATATATGTATATCATGAATTATTATAGAGTTAACTCCCAATTGAAATAATAATATGTATTGATATTATTGGTGTAGAACTTACTTCAACAAGACCTTGTTCAGTTTTGAAGGAATCCATGGTATTTTGTAGTGAGGACAGAATTCCTTTTTTGATATTGAGAACCCACTGACTCTCCTCCGGAAGGGGGCATAACTCCTCCACAATGCCGTCTTGGAAGGAGAAACGAAGATGGTGCTCTTCTAAAGCCTTCTTGAATTCAGCTGACTGGGTGTCGGTCAACAGTCTTTGTGGATAATTGGGGTCAGACCCAGAGAGAACAACATCTTCCAGCTACAGAGTAAGACAATGGTCAATGAATGACAATGATTATAATGTTTGTCCATTTTTCTTGTTATTTATACAATATTTTGTTCTATTCTGAATGGGACTGGAAAGCAGAATAAACATAATGTTAGCCCCCTCCTTACTATTGTAAAGTACTACCACCCCTTCTTTAAAAAAAAACCAACAACGGCAGGTTAGTAGAGTTGTGAAGGCAGGTGACATTTTGGAAATACTGGCCACAATATGAAGAATAAAAGTGATGAGAACAGAGTGAAGCCAACATTAAATCTTTAACTTCCGAATTTAAAAAAAGAAGTTCAAGTACACATATTGCCCTTTCCTTGCATGAATCCTGTTCAAAATTATAGCCATATGTTCAAACACTATACATATATTTACGCTGAAGGGGTCTTTGTCGTCCTAGGTACGCCATTTATGTACCCAGGGTACTTTTATTTATTAGAATGATACCCTGCAAGTACTGACTATATTAATTAAATTCACTTGGAATCTTTATGCTTATAGTTTCTTTGAAATTTGACATGCATTCGTGTTTTCTTTGATTCGTTCTTGTGTTGGTCCTTGTGTTCTGGCGCGTCAGGGTAGGCCTGTCGCTTTAGCCGTTCTTGTAGGGTTTTTGTGTCTTTAATGCATGTTGTTGCAAACTAGTTAGATCCAGTTTTGTATGTCACCTGTCCCGCATGGTCATTATATATATGGACGATTCCAAGGTCAGAGGTTAATTGGCTTTTCCGTTTAAAAGTAACGAAATGATTAACATTATGATCATTTATAATAAATCTAGTTAATATGTTTAGAATTGCACGAAAATAATAAACATTGCATTCTTTGTTGGTTATTGGGTGATGAAGGAAACTAGATGGCAGAAAAAAATTCCATACCCGCTAACGCGGGTTATGATTTTTTTTTCTGCAATGCTATTTCTTCATCACCCATAAACCAACAAAGAAAGCATTTATTGTTTAAATATGTACCTGTAAGGCGGAAAACAAGAATCGTACCTCGGAACTTTACGAGATTTACATGATGCACGTGAAAGCTATATTTACATGTCCATGTGAATAAAAATAATTTCGCGCACCTTAAGTGACAGTTCACATTTGGAGAGAACCTCCAGAAGAACTGTAGCTGTGAATTTCAGCCCAGCCTGTTCCTTGTTCCCGCTGTGTATGCTGGTCTTTGTCTCGCCTTGGTAGGTAAATTTATATGTCTCTCCTGAGATATATCCAAACTTGCTCTTCTCTGAAATGAAATACTTTATTGTATACATGACGACCAGCTGGACACAGTAGCAAATATTTGAGCTGTTCAATAGTTTTAATATAATCATTCTAACCTTTCACATGCGAAATCAACAGGCCAGTAATGTTCAGCAATAGTTTGATATTGTACACCAGGTGTAGTGAGTTGTGAATTATTTACTATGCATTTATGAAAGACTTTCCGAAATCAGATGTGTAATGTTTTCAATTTCCTATAAGATACTGATGTGTACGTATACCAAAGTTTGGTCAGTAACAAATGTACGCTTTTTCAGTTTATTCCATTTCTGGATAACAACATTGTGAATTTTCAACTTTTTTGCGAACATCTCTCTACTCTCTCTCTCTCTTCTCCTCTCTCTCTCTCTCTCTCTCCTCTCTCTCTCTGCGTCGTGTAATTCGCGATCGTAAGCAGTGCGGATCCAGGATTTGTTGAAAAGGGGGGGGGGGGCGGTTTCTTTGAAAAAAGTGGGCCTGCTACACGTCGCTGGCTAGAGTCTAAAATAAAACCGAAGTGGGGCCTGCGGGGCGAAGCTCCCGGAAACTCTTGGGTTTAAGGGCATTTAAAGTTATTTTGAGGGGTTTATTTAGCAACAATTCTATACATAATGATAATTTTGGTCACCCCCTCTAAATCCGCCACTGGTAAGATCGTAAGCTTTTGGTTGATAAGATCTGACAGTCCAAAAGATATCAAAGTACGGAAGCGTATTAGGGCCACATAAACACTTCACTTTTTTTTTTATTTTGCACACTTTTTTTTCTGTAAAATTTACACTAGATCTCACCCTTTGCAAAATAGCATATCTATTTGTATATCATGAGAATTGAAAACTTCGTAAACTTTATACTATAGTAGTTAGATGTTTTTAACAATATGTTATAGGCTCCGAGTATTGCTACATACTAGTAACCTGGATGTTGGTTTGTTTTGGGGGTTGTTGTTGTTATTGTTTGTTGTTGTTTTGTTTGTTTTCTTGTTAGCAGTTAAGATAAGGCATCCATACTTAATTTCATCTTCTTTAACTATTGCATAAGTTTAATGTCCATAAACCTCTCTTTTCCCCTTTGCCCCGTCCCACATATACTTAACTTTGGCAAACTACTGAGAATTTGAACGCTCTCTCTCTCTCTCTCTCTCTCTCTCTCTCTCTCTCTCTCTCTCTCTCTCACCGCGTTTTAAAATTCGCGATCGTAAGATCGTAAGCTTTCGGTTGATATAAGAAATGAATCTTACATTTTTTCGGGTGATGCAGGTATCACCGAATTTTGGACGGTGAAACTGCATCAATGCGCAAGTTTTACCGTCTTAAATCTCGGTGGTAACCTGCACATCACCCGAAAAATTATAAGATTTATTTCTTATCATTTAATTTTATATTACAACAAAATAATGTGCATTAGACTTTAATTGTTGTTCAGGTACGTGATCGAAAAATCACCTCAATTCTTAAAAGGTGTTTTAACCAATGAGAATCGGCGCTACCTAACTGATAATTTATTCTATATACATGGTGGTTTAAAAATTACACACATTTAGTATATGTACAATCCTTGATATAAACCAGTGTTATGATGAAATGTTATGATGTCAATTGAATGTGTACCAATCATGCTTGTTATTTGTAATGCCTGAAAGGACCCTAATATTAATCATTGCTGCTTTATTTCTAATCATGCGCCTTATGTTATGACATTACAAAGTTCAATACACAATATTAACGAGCAAAAGCGTAAAATGGCTTCAAATATAGAAAAGTAGATACAATAGACTTGGAATCCATTAATTTACAGGAAATATTTCTTGTTAGTTTTTATTGCACATTTAAAAAAAAAAAGGGGGGGGGGGTGTTGAAAGGTACATTAATGGCAATGCTTGTGATGATATAGGAGTAAATCCATAAAAAGCCAGATTTTGGATGTAAGTTACAGAAAATCGCGCAATAAATCTTACCTGTGCATTGTTTCGCACATGATGTTTGTCCTAATAATCCAGATCTGAGATTCTGTACTGGCACTATTTGAAAACAAAGAAAAATGGGTCTTGGCATTATTGAGAATCGGAAATTTTGTCCCCATTCAATCCATCAAAATTGTCGTTCTGTAGGTTATTTCATCATTACAATATCTAAATGCTCTAATATTCTTCAATTCACTTTTAATTTACCTTCAAAATTTTCACGGACAAAAAGGAAGAAAAAATATAAATAAAAAAAAAATATTCAAAAGCAATAAATTGCAGCGATATTTTAAAACTGAACATGATAGAAAACTTACCCGCTAACGACCCCGCTATCAGGGACGAAATCAGAAATACGCGGTAATCCATGTTGTCGCTTCGTGCGACTGCAAGCTATTATGTATGATACAACAAAATCTACTGTGTATATAAGTATATCAGCTGATTGATGTGTCATGGTCCAAAAGTCCAGCATTTGCGCATACTCTGCAATGGTACTGATGCGCGGCCAACTAAGTACTCAGCACTATTCTGGGTTGTTTATTACAAGTGCATAACATGTATTTACACCGCACTAACTTTCAAATTGTTTTCGCAAGACTTTTGTTCAACAAAACAACCTATTTAGATCAAGATTTTATTTTCCGAGGAACTGATTCGGGTGCAGTGGTGTATCCAGAAATTGTCGAAAGGGGGAGGGGGCGATTCGTTGGTCTGGGGTGAAGCCAAAGTGGGGACCATGGGGCGAAGCCCCCGGAAGCTCTCGTTTTTAGAGCTTTTAAAGTTACTTTTAGGGGTTAATTTAGCTATACATCTATACATGATAATTAAGTTTGGTCACCCCCCCCCCCCAAAAAAAGGGGGGGGGAGGGGTCTATGGGGTTGTTGGATTGTGTTCATGAACACGCGTGAACAGAAACACTGACCCGAACATTCTCACATGTTGATATATACTTTTCTTTATCTAGGTCATTTTATACAGCTGTTTCTGTTCTTTATACAATTTTTTTTTTTCTTGGTTATTCCTTGGGAAAAGATTAGTAACGTTTTACGGTTGAAGCGTGACACGTGCACGGTGGAAATGCATGGATTGATCGTGATTTCTACATGACAAGATGAATTCTTATTGCATACTAGTACTATCTTATTAATTTAAGAAAGACAAGCTTATTTATACCAGACATATCCATGGGTCTGTCCATAAATTTTCAAAGATTTAACCCCAACTCCCGTAAAAATAGCCTTGAATAAGTTTTCACCTAAATAACGAAGAGAAAATGACAACGGGTGCGATTTTTGGGTTAGTGATAAACTTTGATTAGATAGGTTGTTTTTGTTTGCATTTAATCAGCCTCTGACAACAAGATAACATCCCTCTGATTAAGATAAGTAAACAAGATAACAACGGGGATAGTGGACATTCCACCCGTGTCAGTTCTACAAATGCATGCGTGTTATAATTCGATATTTATGACAATTTGACAGGGTTTGTTTTGTTATTGTTTTTTGGGGTTTTTTTTGTTTGATTGGGTTTGGGTTTTTTTTTGGGGGGGGGTGGTTTTTTTTTTTTTTTTAAAATAGATTTTATTACTATATTACCGTACTTATTCTATCTGTTGTAAAAATTCCCAAGTTCATTTCCCAGCGTGCCCTACACCCACCAAACGTAATTTAATTGTTATTTTTTTATTTTATAATTTAAGATATTCGAATCGGTGTGCGAGACCTTTTTTAAGTAGAGCATGAACATTTGCATGCATGTACACAACCTTGCTTGCTTATTACATATGTACCTTTCAAGACGAATACCTCAGTATTTTATAGATGTACATGTATACTAATTATGCTCAACGATCGATGGGATCGGGGGAAGAGGTCCTCCAAATCTGCACCAGGACCTTTTCCATTTCGGTTAGGATAGCAAGTCGATATGCTTAGGTCGGAAGAAAAGGATAATAACGAAGAGTTTGTGAAAAACCTCTGATATCTTATTTTTGGGAAATGGGGGGGGGTGTTGTTTGGGTTTTTTTTTGGGGGGGGGAGGGGTGGGTTGATTTGTTTGCTTGATTTGTTTTTGTTGCTATCAATTTTTTGGGGGGTGGGGGGTCACCATAGGCCTTACATCGAATTACTTATTGTACGACTTGATCAAATTCCAGGAATGGATTACTTCCGTTTGTGGATGGCCAACGACCTCCCGAACTTTTTACCCAAAAATATGAATGACATCGGTGTTTTTAAACGAGCTCGTTAGAATGACAGCAAAATAATCCACATATGTATATAATGTACTATTCTCTATTTAAAGTAGCACAATTACATATTGAGAAAATCGCGAGAAGAAGCCGCACGTGGTGTGAAACTTCGAAGTTTGATGCAGGTGATAAGATTATTGCATCAATGTTGCGATAGATATAGATAGATAAATATCTGGGTTATCGGTATGTACACTTGTATTGAACACCAATATTGTAATTTATTGATTCAACTTTTGTCATTATATTTTTTAAGTTTCTCGCAGGGTCTTTATTGTAATTGTACATTAATAAATAAGAACTTGTTTATTTTATTGTGTTAGAAATACTCTCCTTATACTTGATGTCAATATGTTATAATACCGATATTCTAATAAGAACATTTACTAACTTGGGATTTCCTGTGGTAGTGGTTTATTCTAGAAATTTGAGAATACTTTCAGGTTCAGCACTATGCCTGGATCAGGTATTATAGAACCATGGCCAACAGATGTAGGAGTTCTAGCCATGGAAGTCTACTTTCCATCACAATATGTAGACCAGGCTGAACTTGAAGTGTTTGACAATGCATCCACAGGAAAATACACCATTG
Organism: Ostrea lurida; assembly: GCA_903981925.1. Taxonomy (NCBI): domain Eukaryota; kingdom Metazoa; phylum Mollusca; class Bivalvia; order Ostreida; family Ostreidae; genus Ostrea; species Ostrea lurida. The sequence continues at coordinate 31,421 of CAJDSM010028743.1, forward strand.
GCCTGGGACAGTCGAAAATGGGGTTTTGTTCAGATAGAGAGGACATCAATTCACTCTGTTTAACAGTTGTGCAAAAACTCATTGAGAAAAATGACATCTCATATAATGATATTGGCCGCTTGGAAGTGGGAACAGAAACTATCATTGATAAATCAAAGAGTACCAAAACAGTACTGATGCAGTTATTTGAAAGTAGTGGTAACAACAGTGTTGAGGGGATTGACACAACCAATGCCTGTTTTGGAGGAACTTCAGCCCTGTTTAATGCAATAAATTGGATTGAATCCAGTTCTTGGGATGGTAAAGAATTACAGATCTTCTCTATTTTGAGATTTTTACTGTAGAAACTGTATACATGCTCTGATTATAGGGACATGTGGGGGTGATTTAAAAAGATTAATTTATTAAAGAAATATCTTTATATTTATAAGGATTGAGACATGGAATGTTTTGCAGGGAGGTATGCTATGGTTGTTGCTGGTGATATTGCTGTGTACTCCACTGGAAATGCACGCTGTACAGGTGGTGCTGGGGCAGTGGCCATGCTGATAGGGAAGGATGCTCCACTCGTCTTTGACAGAGGTTAGTAGAGGACAGAAGTCTCTTGAGATTGAATATATAATAAAAAGGGTGTGCTGAAAATGCTGTTTGTATGAATTTTTGAGTAGTTTAGCTCAAAGCTTTGGTCATTTTACCCCTAACTACAGCCAAAGCAAGATTATTGTGTCGCCTGCCTGCATTAGCAGAGGCGACATATAGAGATCACTATCCCACAATTTTATATTTAACTAGTAATTAGCCTTTGACCTTAATAAAAATGACATGCTTTTCTGAAGAATTTCTAACAAAGTGATGGGACTAATGTTTGATATCTTGCATCATAGATATGCAAATCATGTATAGAGACAAAAAAGTGAATTTTGTTACTGTAACATAGCAACTAGCATTTAATATTTATCAGTAAAATTAGATAAATTGAAAAATTATGTGTAGTATTTTGGTTAGCAAATCTGTGCACACAATAAATGATATGTACAGTCAAACCTGTCCTAGCGGCCACTTTGAATCAGCGGCCACTCCCGAATAACAGCCACTCTAAATTCCCCCAGATGATTTTCCCTATATATTTGTACTGAATAAACGTGCCACCTGTGTAACGCGGCCAGCAGCCCAGGGTGAAAATTTTGAAGCAGACCTAAGCCCTGGGCTTTTTCTAATTTTTAATCCTAAGCCTCGAAAACTTTTTTGCCAAGTCGTTGTAAAGTAATTTACAAATCAAAATGCTGTATAGGCCATTTCCAGGATAACCTCTCATCAACAGTATTTGCAATACATATTATTGAATAAAGCATTCTCGCCATATTCTACCAAGGAAATTTTATCAACCCAAGAGGATAAAAAGTTCCGTATTCCACTTTTCCCTTTCATATTTCAAATCTTTTCTTCAAAGGGGGGGGGGGGGGAGTAGTTTCTTGCTCTAAAACTTCTGTCTCAGACTTTCGTCATCTTTGATGGCCGCTTTCCGTTTTCATGTAATTGTAAAATTATGGTCAGTATAACCCGAATAATCCAGTCGTTCTAGTCCGTTCACTAAGATATTTTCATAAGTCATGAGGAACAACGAGATGAATCATGAGGGCTTGAAATTATTCGAGTTAGGTTAGTAAGGACATTTTGCTTGACTTTGTAAAACAACGAAAAATTATCTTATATCATTCTGACGCTTGACTTCTGTTCTGTTAAAAAGATTCTCAATCAAGCGTCAAGCTTCGACTAAGACTCGATCAATCTACCAAGGATGTGTATTTCAGCTCTAAAACTAAGCAGTTAATATTTTTAAAAGCCAAAGAAAAAAATTGGAAGAGAAAAAATCATTTTAAACATTTTATGGAAAATATTTATTCAGAAAGAGCTAAGCCGTCGGACTTTTTTCTTTGAAAAACGGCAAGTCCGAGGTATCAATTTAATAAGTCCCGAGTGTCGGGCTTAAGGAATTTTCAACCCCTGCAGCAGCCACTCAAATCCTTACCCAACATGTTAATTACACTGTAATAGACGGCCATTTTGTCAAGAATCTGCGTAATATACGCAGCATATTGATCTGGGACTTGAAATTGTTTAAAACAAGACGTCCGCGGACGTATCAGAGGAAATTCGCACATTCAAAAACTCAAGAGATTTTAGTTGTCGGGATCAATCTGCTGAAATTGAATCATAACTTCCTGTGAAGACACGAAAGTGAAACTTGATTTTTATTACCAAGAAACTCTTGTTTATCTTTTTGAAACGAAATTGAAGCATGTGTATTTTTTCAGTACGAAGAAAACCTTATCTATTCCTTTTAGTACACGTGGACATGCGTATAAGGTATTTAGAGAATATTACCAGGTGTTTTATCTATCTTGTCATGATAAATCGTACTAAATCCGGCAGCTTCCGCGGTAAGGCTTTTGTTGATATGGATACATTTTGTTTCATTTATTGCATTAAACATTTTTTGCTAAAAAGAAGTTGTTTTGACACGATCGTACCACAGTAGTAATTCGGGACTCATCCTAATATTGTTCTGGGAATCATCAAATTTAGCTGAGACGCAACCTTTCTAAAAAAAAACCCATGAGTCCCGAACTCGAGTTTTAAAAAGCAGAATTAAATTTTGGTAATTAGACTCAGNCAAGATTGCAGCAGAATTAAATTTTGGTAATTAGACTCAGAATAACGTGGATCCAGAAAGAAACAGCGATGACACATTACAGAAACAAATATAAAATAATTAATGACTTTAAAAAAAAAATTTCCTTTTTAATCAATAAAACATGTACACGTATTATTTTCTACATATGTATGATCAATATTTTTATGAAATTCACCTTGTTTTACTCTGTGAAGTGTAAGACAGTTTATAACTTGTTCATATTTGGATTGACTGGCTGTCTACAGGGCAAAATGGAATAAGAGGGCACCTGTCTTATATGGTCACTTTCATAACTTCCCTAAGGTGGCCTCTGAAAACAGGTTTGACTGTATAGTATTTTACTTTTGAAAGAAATCTTATTGAGATGAGTCATCATAAAAGATCTCTCTATTATCAGCACAACTGGAATTGAAATCTGAAACATGTATAACTTTTAATCTTGTGTATTACTAAATTCTTTTTTGTTGATTTTTGAATTTGTAAATTTGAATTCATTTCTGACAGGATATTGTGTCGAAAATATGGAGATAGGAATTTAATGATATTTACACAATGATATTCACAAATATAATAAATGTATTTTTGATATTGAGATAACTGTTATTAAAATGTACATGCATAACTTGATCATATACATGTTAAACAAAGATGATAATGTTTATCAAGTGGGATTGGTACAAGGCTAAAGGGCTCAAAGTCCATATGTTCACCTCTCACTTTGATAGATAGAAGTGGAATGATTGCTCTCATCTACAGCTCTCTATCAAAAGGGATTATTGTGTGATTCATGTGTATATTTTGTTTAACCTATTTTGCTTAAGATACAACCTAGAAACATGTATAATCCATTGAAAGTAGGGCAATATTGTACCATATGCAGTTTACTTAAATATGATATGCATCACTATTGGGGAGAAGGGGATATTGAAATGGATTGATCAGTACGTCGTCTCTCCAAATTGAAGTTGTATGTTCCAAATTCAACAATTCTTTTCCTCCTCATAAAAACACCTATAATTATAGCATCAAAAATATTAGATGATCAGGGAGGATCTTTATCATTCTACAGCAGGTGTGGTACGATAAATAACAAAGACCAAGATCGTCGAGCACAGGCCCAAATTTGCTGCTCTTCACCGGCAATGTTGACGTCTCCATATGATGGACGTAAAACAATACACAATCAATCAATACAGTTACTAATTACATGTATTGAAATAAAGGAGTTACAATAACAGGACATATAGTGAACAGCCCTCTATTATTAGCTCATCAGAGCTGAAAGCTCTGCTCAAGTGAGCTTTTCTGGTCACCCATTGTTCCATCTGTCTGTAAACTTTTCATATTTTTTATTTCTCCAGAACCACTAGGCCCCCTTTCAACCAAACTTGGTACAAATCATCCTTGGGCCTAAACAATTTAAAATTAGTTTCAGATTATGTATATAAATTTCTTAAAGCAAGATCTTCCATTTCATGATGTATGGTCTTGTGATCTTTGTCTTAACCAGAACAGCAAGGTCATGTTAGCTATATTGGTGTTGAAGCACATCCATGTATTTGGGAAATCATTTTTATATGCTCATCTTTAAATGCCCTGTATTATGTTGTTCAGGTGAGCAATGTGGTCCAATTGCATGTTGTTTAATTATGTCTCCCCCCCACCAAATAGTGGGGAGACATATTGTTTTTGGTCCGTCTGTCTGTGTGTCCGTCACAAAGTTTGTCAGCGCAACTCCTCTAAAACAACAGATCCGAATTTTAAGAAACTTGATATGTGGCAAGTACATCATATGTAGTTGTGCATATTACCAGGAAATTTTGATCCTCTAATTTTTGTTGGAGTTATGCCCGTTTGAACTTAGAAATTTGCCTTAAATCCTCTTGAATAATCTTGTCAGCGTAACTCCTCTTAAACTACTGATCTGAATTTTAAGAAACTTGATATTTAGCAAGGACATCATGTGTAGTTGTGCATATTACCAGGAAATTTTGATCCCTTAATTTTTGTGGGAGTTAAGGCCATTTGAACGTAGATATTTGCCATCCTCAACACAACTCCTTTGAAACTACTCAACTGACAGCACAGGGGGGAGACATATGTTTTTGCCTCCAAAAACAAACTTTAATTCCAGATCATTATTAAAATGTCTGCCATTGTACATCTTTGCCACAAAAGTAGATTTGAAGATTAAGTAATGAAATGGTGAACTGTTCTGTAGTTCATAATGATATGAATAATAAACTGGGATACAACTTTATTGATGAACTTTTGCACTTTTAGGATTACATCTTGTTTACATGGTCATTTTAAAATCACCGAATTTCAGTCAAGATGTCAAGTTCTCCTTCCCCCTACAAAGGTCATCTTAGTTCATGCGTAGTTGTGATGTATAATATGTTTGTTTTCATGGTCAAATGAAAGCCACTTTGAAATGTTAAAGTGAGCACTTAAAGACAGCATTGATGTAAACCGCAAACTTTTCTACAGTAGTGGTATTTTATGGAGTGATAAATATACTAGAAGAGAGGATTGTAGACTAGAGTCATGCACATCACATGTTCGGAGTTCCAGGATCCTGGGACAGTTTTCCTAGTTAGTCAGTCTCGCTCTTGGGCTTAAGCTATACACCTATTTTATGAACAAAAGATAAACCCTATAAGGGTCATTATACGTTGCTTATTATAAAGAGATTACATAGATCAAAGATAAATAGGACACTTGGTGTGATCTTGTACTATTTAGACTGTGAAGTTCATCAGTAACAGATGGCCTAAAAAAGATGATAGATATGCACGTACAAAATTTTCCAGGTCATTTGCAAAAAAATATATGGTTAAAAGTTGTGCATATTTCTTTGTAAAGCTACAACAACATAATGATATGAAAAATTAATAAAAATTTTATTGTATGCTGACCAGCTATCATTTTGTGAAATGAAATGATGAATGAAAATTTTAATAACAACAGTAATTTTGAAGCTGATATCTTTTAAAAAGCTGAAGTACCCTTGTTCTGATTAGGCAGTTATTGTTCATGTAAGAAATAAATTTCATTTTGAAAATACATGAAGGTATGAACCGTGATCTTGACCCTGGCGTTCTTCTTGAAGTGCATTAGCGCTGTATGAAATGTACGTCAGTGTGAAGCATTGCCTCTGACATGTTCTATTTTTAGCATTTACATTCTACTCTCATTTCTGCCATTAAATTAGATGTACTGTAAAGGGCTTTAATTTTGTGTCTAAAATTTCGTGATTTTAATCTTTGGATAATTCTCTGTGGATAATAAAGAGACTGAATTAGAATCTTACCCCCTATTGCCGCCCTAATACATTGAAGAGCAATTTGAAATGGTTTTATCTACACAATCGTTAATATATTAGCGACTATAACGAGAATAAAACGTGAATATTTCCCCCTTTACAGTATTAAGATTTTTATGAGCATTGTTCACTACTGCCAGCCTTCATGAGGAGATGGCTGTCATTACAATTTGTACAGATAGCAAAGGCAAAAACACCCCATGTAAATAGATGAATCTATTTTACAGGAGTACGAAGCATTCATATGCAGCATGCCTACGATTTTTACAAACCCAACATGGACTCAGAATATCCAGTGGTGGATGGCAAATTATCAGTGAAGTGTTATCTACATGCTTTGGACAAATGCTACCAAGGATACAGGGAAAAGGCAAAACTGACAGGGATTATCAAAGGTATTCTTAAAACCCTTAAAGTCACGATAGAGCACTTCCACTTATGTCATCGTACATGTAATTCAAGATGCAGGCACTTTGTGACTTGGAAAGATTTGTGTCATATAACAGTGTATGTAATGTACTTGATCTTTGGTCTCTGAAATGATTTCACATTGAATCTGCTTATCAATTGAATTATATATACAAGGGACGTTTAAAAGTTCTGAATATTCCTTATTAAAAGTAAAAACACTGAATTCAGAATATCATGTTTTTGGTTTATATATGTAATGTCTGGAAAATAGCTTTAATTCACACAAAAATTACATCACACAAAAATATATGCATGTCATATTCAATGAATAAGAGAACAATTTTTCAACTGCACAAAGAGCTTACTGCAAAGGTTTTATGTTATTAGGGTCTACGTCAACAGACATTAAAGCTGATTTGAACAAAGTTTAAGGAAACCAAGCACTCTCATTTGCATCAGTATTAGGTGGTCACATCATTTTAAATTGGGCAGAAAGTCAGGTCTAAAATAAAATTTGCTGAGTTTTCGCTAACCCCGACCTTAGAATTTTTTAATTTTTTTTTCTTAATTTTTGCGGAAAAAATATGCACTCGGTCCACGATTTCCTTTTTAGTTCAACACTGAAATGAAGTTATGAAAACACTTTAAAGAGGTTCTAGGGTG
>CAJDSM010028744.1:2102-15809 GCA_903981925.1 Ostrea lurida
TAAATGTCCCAAATAAAAATTCAAAGGATAAATTATCCCTTTTTTTATAGACAACTTCGCTCGGTATAAATTCTTTTTGTTACAGTTTTTACTTCATAATTAATAGAAAACTATATAGGTACGACTTAATAAATGAACGAGTTCATGAGTTCCAAGAAATAAAAATATACGAAATTACATGCGCTGACCATTTTGCAAATTTAATTTTCTTGGTTAATTTTGTTTATTTATAGTAGTCTTTTAGATTGCAAACGAGATGTATTCATTTACTAAGTCGTACCTATATAGTTTTCTATCAATTATGAGGTAAAAACTTTAACAAACAGAATGCATACCTATCAAACTGTGTTGCTCACCAAAACATTTTTAGATAAAGGTGTTATCAACTTCATTCCAACACTATGTACACGATGTTACACAAAATGGCTGTAATAAGTTATAGTTTACTTACGGCATTTTGCCGCCATTGGTTTTAGTAATTTATAGTCTACTGAATGATTTTTGCTATTGTTAATTATAATAAATTATAGTCTACTTCATGCTTTTTGCTATTGGTAAATTATAGGAAGTTATAGTCTACTTATTGTTTTTCGCCATTGGCTATTGTACGTTTAATCTACTTACTGCTTTTTGACAGTTATAGTCTACTTAAAGCGTTTTGCTATTGGTCATTGCAAGCATATACTTACTGCTTTTTGCCATTGGTTTCACAGACTACCGTGGCTCTGTCCCATATATTTACACAGGACACCTTCGGTATCAGATGGTGTAAAAATAAAGAAACCAATGGAAGAAAATATAGTAAATCCATGGTAAGAGCTTTGTGAGAACGAACGAAGAAATTGTAACGTTAAGTTTTAATACCAATTGAACTTGTGCTTCGGGGTATGTCACCATGTCTAATTAATTTTGCACTAAGGTGCATTGCATGGTGCCTAGCGTGCCAAGGCGGTGCCGATGGTACGAAATAATCCAGTGTTACTGATGGAGAACGTTTTTCCTAAGGTGACCTCTAAATCAGAATTATGTTTAGGTTCTTTGATAGAAAATCAATACAATGTATGCATTAATTGGTAAGCAACATTTATGCGAAGGAAATAACTGTACGATGCAGTTGTATGACCTGTTATATACTTTGCATTTGTACTTGCATCATGGATTATTAAGAGGATCCGTCAAATTGATATGCACTACAACATTATGCAACCCATACGTTGATTTCTTACATTGAATTGCATCTCAGGGACGTTTGATTTTATACAATTTAGAAATGCATTTCATATATGAATTACAACAAAACGTGTTTGCTCGTTTGTATTCGTTAAAAAATGTGCGATATATAACGGTCGTTTTCCCGATACTTTTATTAATGATACTATAATAATTTATTGCTAATGAGTTTAAAGATATATTGTGCTATGAATGATGAGAATCCCACAGCGTGCAGAAATGATTTAAACATGTCTGGGAATTGTTTAGGCCTAGTCTATTGTTTAAAAAGAAATTAACTAGCGCCTCGACAAGACAATTGATTTCATTATAAAGTAAGAGTGACAAAAGTATCACTACAAATAGCGGCAGCTCTTAATCTTCTCAGATTTTGTTTTCTGGTATAGGGAGAATACATGTAAATATATTTGCGAGATGAAAGATTATTGGATCTTCGATATATACTTAAAGATGAAAACGTTTATAGGAACTGTTATTTTAGGATTTATTGCGTTTGGGATCTGTGCTACACCATTTAAAACTCTGAAAGAAATAAAGGACACCACAGAATCTGACATATCTGCTTCGTATCTGGATATTATTCTTAATATTGACTCTAATGGCAGACTGACAACGACATTATATAAAAAAAATGATGACTTTAACTTTACAATTGTCATTTTCCTTTTTAATGTCTAAAGTACACTATCACCTGCTTATGGTGTGTATGTCTCCAGTTGATTTCGATACGCAAGAGCATGTCATGCGTATGAGGGACTTTTAAAGCGAGACCAACTACTAACTAAAAGTTTGATGATATTAGGGTTGTAACGACTCTCGTTAAAGTCATTTTCGCACATTCTACGGTCGCTATAAGATAACCTTGTTTGCGATATTACAAATTACTAAGTCATATTTAGTTGATATAAAACTGTTCAGAGACACTATAAGCAAACCAAACTCTCATGTACAGAAAAGAATCCATGCCGAATGACAAATTATCATGCACCCGAGACAATTCCTTATTTCTATGATGGGAAGTATCTGTGGTGTGAGAATCGTGGGATATTAAGAAAGCTTTGACTTTGTTTGTGCAAAAATTGAGATTATTGGATTTCATACTATTTATGTAAATTGAGTTAAGGAATAAGGAAGACTCTTTATTTTACAATTGTGATACTATGCCCCCCCCCCTCCCCTGGACCGAAGGCAAGATTACAGCGCCTGTCGTTTCATAAGAAAACAGTAATTTAATTGCTCTTGACGTCACAACTGACAAACTTCAATTGCTGAGAAAACGTTCAAGCGTGTCCCTCTGGCACACAATTGAACGGATTTCTATTTTAGTTTGCAGCGATTTTATTGTTTCAAATAACGTGAATTGTACGTAAAGCTCACTGTTGACTGTTTCCGTATCTTAGGACATACGACACGTGTCTGAATAATATATATTTTTTATGACATTTCACACACAATTCACTTTGTAATCTATCTCAATTTTATAAACCAAAAATGGGGGTATATAACCGTGTCTGTTTAAGAGTTAGCATCTTTTGATAGCTCCTGGTTGCTGCAAGTACAAATGTGAGATCATTCTCTTATCAGTAAGAAAGTAAATGGACATTACTGTACAAGAGAAAAATCATTGCAACAATTCAGGTATCGAACCCTGAACCCTGTTGGTAATTGCTGTCAGGTGATCAAACCATTAAGCTAACAAGCCGATAAGCGAAGCGTGATATATTAGTATAAAATGAATTGAAGCTATTTCGGAAATTGATTCTCCTCATATCGAGATGAAAAATAACAATTTACAAAAAAAATACAGAAACTTCCGGTATGTTCCTATATTTAAGAAAAAGATACTTGTACATGCAGCAAAACGTATCATATATTAAGAATATCTTTGCAGTGTGTTGACAAGTTTCTCTTGATTTTAGGTTCTTTTTGGCATCCTGAATCGTATGAGTTGTTCATGATGGATTAAGATACTTGAGAACAGATTTATGGGTGTCACATAATTTCGGATGCTTCTCCAAGAACCTTATCTCTAACCATCGACACTTTTTAGGCAAATTATACATGGGTAAAAGGGTTACATATTATTAGATGATGACATAATTACATAATATGTGATCAAACACCTCCTCGCTATGAAAGTGTAAAGCTTACCTCTCAATTCTTATCTTTGACATCCTAGCCTCGAAAAACATCGAACCCTTTTAATTCTGCAAGCAGATTCTTATATGGGTATCACGCCAAAGGGATAAGGGTGCAGCTGATCAGATGAGTAAATGAACGAGACTTTTACAATTTCATACATGTAGGATTGACGTCTATGTAGAACGGCTTGTCGCTGTTTTTTTCATCTGCAATAATTTTTCAAAATGCCAATATTTCGGAAAGATAACATTGTATACATGTGACTATAATGTTTCACACCAACCACCTTCATTTTGTAAGAGAAAATTGGGCAGATATATGTCGGCAGATATAGATCAGGGTTAATGCTTTAATTGATAAGGAGATTAGTGTTGTGGTTTTGACAATGATTCTGAAATCTACTCGAAAAACCAACTGCATGATCTTTAGATATCTTCAGCAGAAACCAGGTGTTGGATGCAAATTAACTTACACCCTTTTTATTGAAAATAAATATAAATCAAGCAGAAAGATAAACTTAATACAAATTAGATATTGTTTAGTTGAATTATTGATTTTTTGTCATTAATGAATAAGAACGTAAAATTAGTATTATGTAATTCGTACTATTATGGCGACTCATGGCACTGTATAAGGAGTGAAGCCTTGATAATTTGAAAGAAAACTAACGAGGATCTTAATGATTGATGACTACGAATTGCTTCTAAAGTGATATAAAATAGGTATTGTGCACTTGTGAATTCACTTTGATGAAGAATGTTCATACGCATCATGCGTATTCATGTCAAAGGACCAAGGTTGAAGAAAATCGCCCATAGATAAAAAGATATTCATCTTCTACGTAATTATTGATAAGTTAAGTTTTACATGTAATTGATTCTAAATTAAGAATGGCCACGAATTTTAACCAAACTGTATCTATCTATCTTCATATCTATTATTATCTATCTATCTAGTCTATCTATCTATCTATCTATCTATCTATTATCTTCTATCTATCTTCTATCTATTATTCTATCTATCTATTATGCTATCTATCTATCTATCTATCTAGGCGATCTAGGGCATCTAGGCGATCTATCTATTCTTAGGCGATCTCAGGCGATCTTAGGCGATCTATCTATCTAGGCGATCTGATCTATCTAGGCGATGTTAATTATCGTGTTAAAGACGGTTTAGGGTGAGATTTGGAGTGATGTCAATTTTTTTGAGAAGTGCATTTTTGATTTCTACATTGAAAGGAGAATCGGTAAACTTAAAATGAAAGAATGGGGTTTTCATGTCTTGTTTTTGAATTATCAGTGTTTTAAACATGACTTTTTGCCATCTAACATTTTATGCAAGATTATTTTCATATACATAGTGTATATTACTCCATCTTCGTGTTAGTCTGTAACTTAAATATCAATATTACATCTATATTCAATCTTATTATTCATGTTTAAAAAGATTATTTAATTTTTGTTTCTTTCTTATTCCATTATTTATCATTGTATTTATTAATAAATTTTATACTTATAATTGGTTAATAAATATGATTTTACTGGCCAACAACCTATGCTTCTCGGAGAACTCACAATATCCGATTTCAAGAGTTTACAAATAATATTTAGAGTGATGTCAATTTCTTGACATTCACTGTAATATTCAGAGTATTGTCTTAAAAATTTAAGATGTACTTAAAAAGTAGCAGGAGTTTCGTAATATTTAAACTTTTTGTCACAAATATTGATCTTTGCATCAGAATTTCGAGTAATTGATAACGGATTTGTAAAGAATAATTAAGATGTAATCTGTTTGGAAAATATACCTGCAACAGAATTAATAAAGTACACATTTTTGACTATTCCACAGTCTCAATCTACTTGTATATTAATTCTAAACCTGTAATATTGAGAATAGGGTAGAAAATTAGAAGGTATATATGATGAGAATATGAAACGTAAAATCATGCTTCTTTTTGATTAATCATCCTTCGCCACAAAATAGTTTCCTACAAACCCTTTCAAAACCTGAATTGACACAAAATTGTTCAACTGGGCAGGTGTGTAATATGTTTGCACCAATGGGGTCAGTACTGAACCAGGAAATACTTCGTGATAAAGTCCTGCGCAGTTGTTCTCAAAAGCTCAGACTACAACATCCTTAAACGTAGTCATAATCCTAAAAAAACATGCACAAAATCGAGTGTAGGGCAACACACGGACCTCCGACAAAAGCGAAGGCAGGATCAGGTGCCATGGAGGAGTAAGCATACTCTGCTGACCGGTCACACTCGCCGTGAGCCCTTAGTCGAAATAAATTAAGTGGGATTCTAGTAGAAAAATGACAGTCTAACAATCTATCTATCTATCGATTTATCGGTGTATCTATTATTTGTTCGTTCTTTTTATCGTTATCTATCTATTTCAAATAAAAACGAAAGTGAAAAATCACCTTGTCAGAACAATGGTACGTGTGTAAATAACAATGGGTCCTATTCTTGTGTTTTTACACCTGGCTGGACAGGATTCAACTGTGATAATGGTGATAGTCCATCTCTGTAAGCACGGTACAGAAAAATGCGACTTTACATCAATATCACAAGAGAAATTTTCAAACAAAACAAAACTTTCTATGGAATTTTCCTTTCGAAAATACATACTTAATGAAAAAGTGAGAACACAACGAACAGTGATCAATCTCTAAAAAGTAAAAAAGAACACAAAATTGAAAGTTGGACAATCACGGACCCTTGGAATTACCAGAGGTTGGATCAGATGACAAGGAGGAGTACGCATCTCCTGTTGACTGGTCACACCCCTTGAGCCCTGTAAATGTAACTTTTTTTGTATGTTGTAACTATTTCAGATGTCAAAGAATTTTATACTATATACATGTATCTGTGTGAAAACAATGGAGCCTGTGATAATAACAATGGCTTGTAGAAGTGTGCTTGCGCGGAAGGATGGCAAGGACAAACTTGTCAAGATTGTAAGGACAAAATTGTTAAGATGTCAAGATGGTAGGGACAAAATTGTCAAGATTGTCAAGATGGTAAGGACAAAATTGTCAAGATGGTAAGGACAAAATTTCAAGATGGTAAGACAACGCTGATAACAATAATGAATTCTAATTCTAAATAATGAATTGGTGAAGACAAGGAACTGTAACAAATCTCGTAAAGTGTGAACATTGATTCTTGAAACTGGCATCACTGTTATAATTAAAAGAAATTTATTGGTTCAAAGGGGGAGAAATGGTAGAACATCAATTCATGAGTTGGGGATAAAACTGTATTTAAAACTGTTCAACTTTTAGATAAAAATGAATGTCTTTCGTCTCCATGTCAACACAATACAATGGTACCTGCGTAAACACTCCTGATTCTTACTTCTCTGAATATGATGAGGGATGGCAGGAACTGAATCGACATAAAGGTATTCAGAATTACATTATCAGAAATGCGCATCTGGTGCATAAAAATTGGTACCGTATATTATTTATATTATTCCACATTGTAAAAGTACATACAACTTTGCACTAATAGACGAATTGCTAACTATCACGGTTTTATACAAAATGCATTGAATAGATATTCAACTATCCCTTGGTTTGCATACATTATTCATTTTTGTTAATTCCAGATTTCAATGAATGCAATGATTTCCTCTGTGAAAACAATGGAATATGCATCAACAATAACGTACGGTTCATATTATACAAAGTATCACTAAGTCATATGTTGACTGATTTGTTTCATACCCTTTGTTAGACTGACATTTTCCTACTAGATTTGACTACGGGTGATCCCGTTTACTTTATTTCGACTACAGGCTCACGGCGGGTGTAACCGGTCAGCAGAGGATGTTTACTCCTCCATGGCACCTGATCATACCTTCGCTTTTGTCGGAGGTCCGTGTTGCCCTACTCTCGATTTCGTATATTTTTTTTTGATTATGATTACGTTTAACACGGTGTTACCTTCGTCTATTTGTATACATGTAATTGTACTGAGGGCTGGAGGAACAAAACTTAAATATTACGTAAGGACAAGTAAGGAAAAAATTATATTTCAAACAACATTTCGAGACTGAGATTATCCATCATTATTCACAATGTTAACTTCGCCTTTTTGTATAGCAACAAAAACTATATTTTTATTGTACTACGTCTATGAAATATTCAGTCGATCATACAGCTACGAATTAGGTTACTTCGTGACATCATGACAATTTCCGAAACGGACTAGACCTACATGTACATGTTTTTTCAGAGGTGAAATGGCATGATATACGAGATATATTTTGAAAAAAAGCTTTATATTAACTGTTTTGCGTACACAATCCAAGAAAACTACACATACATGGAAGAGGGTTGACTAGTCTGTGCATCGCCATCTTTGCAAACCTGTATATCGATCTCGGAATGCAGAAGATTAGTTACTATGAATGACAGATTCATGAATTTGTTTCGCAATATGTATTGATGATTTTAATTATTATAAAACTGGATAATTATTGATGAACTTTAATTATGTTTTATCAGCAAAATACGAGGTGCATTTGAAATGTGGATTTTTTTTTCGGAAAAAGTTTTTACATATGATGGTAATATCGCAGAATAATGACCACAGTATTCCTTTAATCTTTGCGATAATCGTGGAAGAATATATAAGACAGATGAGCCTAACTCCACTTTAGTTTTTTAATGATCAAATGCATTAAATGAAAACACGTATAGGAGTAAAGTGGTATAAAATGAAATGAGATCATAGATTCTATAGATGTAGGAAAGGAATATATCCTCGTCCATACACACAAAAGACAGACGAGGGGGTATTCTTGGTGTACAGCTGGAGGACAAGGATCATTAGTATGCTTGTTGAAATGAAAGAAAGTCCATGAACAACGGTCCCCGACCAGCTTTCCTAAGAGAAGCAACTCCATTTGACTTTACGTGCAAATGATTGCTGCATGTGGAATTATAGATCTTGCATTGTTTGCAATGGTAACAATTTACTTATTTATTACATGTTTATATATTTAAAACGTTCAATTAAATTAGGTGGTTTCTTCTAAAGTATGTGCCTCAATACTCCACTTTATATAAATAGCATGGCTGAATTGTATTCACTTTTAGCTGCAGTTTTGTCATAATTTTTTCATTTTTCTTGGTTTCTATCGTTTTGTTTGTATGTTCTTTTACATGTAGGTCCTATTCGAACATAATCACCCACATAAGGACGCCAAAAGCCAACCATAGCACTTACGTACAGCCGTAGTAGCATTTCTTGTGTCCTCCACACACGTAACAAAGGGCACCCGAAAGCTTCGTGACTGTCATTTCTGATACCGGAACTTTACCAAGGGGCAGTTACAACTAGAATTATTCTAAGGACGCCATGAGAGTTTGTGTCAGTAAGGTGCGTGGTTTTCATTCAATGGTTACTGTATTATCCATCGATTGGCGGCTTAATTGGTTTCAATAAAAATGAACACTGTTTTGCATATCAAACACAGTATCCAACAATAACACAGGTAGAATTATTCCAATAACATCATGGCAATTCGCCTCAGTGAGCGTGTGATATTCCATGCAATAGTTACTGTATTATCCATGGATTGGTAATTTGATTTCAAATGAAATGAACATGGTATATATATCCGACGCAGTGACCAATCGTATTGAATGACATTTTAACAAGTAGGTAAGCAACAACACTTGGTCCGTCAATGACGACTAGTATACTAGAATTATTATAATAAAATATTTAATACAAGAATGAATCTATCCTTCTGTGTTTCGTAAACCAAAAGTGATCAAAGAATTGAAAAGTTTACATTAGGAATATGTTTTGGTTTCAGATGATATTTAGCTTGTAACAATATTGTCATTACTACTATTACTAGATTTTAAACGAACTCGGTATTAACTCCACTTTTGATAATCGTACTTACACTCTTACTGCTCTTTCAAAAGAAGAAATTCTTCAAAATCATGTTTCATTTTTTGAACACATTTGATATCCCAGTCAATGGGACGGACGAGTAAGAATTATCGTTCCTATACTGGATTTCAAAACTTCACAGAAACTGTTTCAAAGATACATTGCTGGATCCAGTAAATATTCCACCAAGCCTCTGTCTTTACTTCTCACGAAAATATTGACAGCTGTGAAGGAGCAAATTCAGACGTATTGCGAAACTGCATATGCCGGAAGTGGTGTAAATCAAATGCGGATTTTGAAAACCTCTAAAGAACTTCTAGTAAATTTGAAATCCTAAAACGATTCTCATATTAACAACATCAAAAATGTCTTTTCAACACAATCATTACACAACTATTCTGCACGATAAATTAAAGACAAGATGTTCTAACACTATAGACAGTTGCTTCTTCAACAACAATGGAAAAAGGAAAGATTCATATCTAGTGATCAGCATTTCTAAAAATTACTTTGTTGAACTCCACTCTGATTCTACACACAAGTACTCTGAAATTAATATCAAAGCAATGTTGGAATTCCTCTTTGACAATATCTTTGTACTTTTTGGCGATTAGGTCGTCCAACAGTGTGTTAGAATACCCATGGGCACGAATTTGTACACTCATTATCCTACAACTACAGAACATAGGCACACTAATATATATACTTATTCTTTATGAGGCATTATTCATTAAAAAGTTCCTACACGAGAAGAAAAATCTCAAGCGGTAACATTTGATTCGACACTTCGATTATTTTAATGCCTACGTTTTTATCTTTTAATAAAATGATCTTCATTCATATGCCGATTCAATATATCCCAGAAAACTAAAAGATAAAGGACACCACAGAGTCTTCATGTCGCTTCGTACTTGAATATTTTATTGAACAAAGACATTAAGGCACAACTAATCACATCACTTTATGACAAACGGGACGATTTCAGCTTCTCCATCGCCGACTTCCAATAGGTTTATGTAGCGATATTCCATCATCAAATGCATATGGTTTGTATGTCTCTCAAAACTTATACGATACGGAATGNCAGTCACGTTTAAAGATAGCATTTCGCAAATGTTATGGCCGTTGTACATAACTGCCATTGGGTCAAATGCTGTCTGATGTGTTTCATAGCAATTGTCAAGTCGTTTTCCATACACTGATTTGAATATGGGTTACCCCGTTTACATGATCAAGACAATGAGCTCACGGTGGGTGTAACTGGTCAACAGGCGATGCTTAGTCCTTCTAGGCACCTGATCCCACCTCTGGTGTGCTCATGGGTCTGTGTTTGCCCAACTCTTGTTTTATGTTCTATTTGGGACCTAGGAGATTAATCACCTGTTCGTAATATTTGCCTTTACATAATTTAGATTTGTTTTTATTACAATGATTTGAGTATATAAAAAATGAAATATGATTTTTAAGACATGATTAAGTGCTCACTGGACATCGCGTAATTGTAAAACGTACTAAAAACATGTTGCATGGTGACAACATGGCTTTGTTTAAACCTGTAGTATTGAGTTAAATTTTCGTAAATATCCATTCAATCCGACTGCTCAGTGCTACCGGTATTGTCGGATACTGTGTTTATTATGCAAAACAGTATTCATTGAGACTAAAGGACCAATAGATGAGTGAAATGGTAATCATGGTATGCCCTACACTCGATTTTGTATGTTTTTTGGATTATGATTACGTTTTACACGATATTACCTTCGCCTATTTGTATGAAAATGTCGTACGCTCAGTGAAGCAAACTATCGTGCTGTTCTTGGAATAAATTTAGCACTGACCAATTGGATTGAATGTGTCATTATGATAATTTAACTCAGCACTACAGCAGTCTGTCGTAACCAACAGCACATGGTAACCTTATACAGTATAGTTATTACGAAGTCCATTTGTTTTACAATTTTATCATGTCTTTTTAGAATTTTATCTCAAATTATTGTAACAGAAAAAAGAACTTTAAATGATTCATTCGTTCTCTTGTCCTTGACGGACAACGTGTTGTTGTTTACAAGAGATTTCTCGTAAACAGCCATTCAATACGATTGGTCAGTGCTACCGGTGTTCTATGTTTGAGAAAACAGACCACCAATAATAATCCTTGGGTGATACGGTAACCATTGATGTTCTTGGAATTATTCTATTTATGAAAGTAAGGGGAAACATATTTGTTTGTTTACAAATTGGTGGGTGTATCAATATCGAAGATTGATTGTTTGTAAATTTGGTGGTTTTACATGTAAATTGCATTTTACGCATGAGGGGCCAATTCTTTTTACAGGGAAGAATTTTAAGGTTTTTAAAGCTTCGCTGACTTACAGTATAGCAAATCCCCTCCTCACATGTACCTGTATGGTAGTTTCTTGTTCAGATTTCATTTCATGTTCTTTTAATGAAATGCAGATTTTTAAAAATTACTATTTTTTATTACGTTTTTTGTAGACTGATAAAAACTTTGTTGATGGCGAGTGCCTATTTGAAGGATTGTGTACATGTGTATTATATGTTACCATATTAAAAGTATGTTGCTCTAGCGCAAACGAGCTGATCCTTGAGTTTTATTTTATAAATCATTTATGTTTCTCTGCGTTGATGAATTGGAACATAAACGTCTTAAGATTGACGTAAATACTGGAATCGAAAACCAAACCACATGAAACACAACTTCCCGGTTTTAAAGGGAGCACTATACCACAAGCGCCCTAATCCCAAGGTTACTGCTACGAGCGCCCTAGTCACAAGGCTACTGCTACTGGTGTTTTCCTTAGAGAGGAATAAGCAAAAACCTGACCTCAATGAAAATTAGGCGATTTAGTTTTTATTCGATTTTCAAAATCCCTACATACACACTATTTTTCATAGATTTGCATTTCGAATTCCGAATCAATGCATATTTTCTCAGGAACATACAAGGAATTTCTAAACGTAATGCCACATTGACTGTTCTTCTACCTACCATTTATTATCTTTTATCCTTTTATTCCCTATCGTGGCCTGGACTGTTTAGACGATCGATTCACTTCTGGAAACAGTTTAATACTCCATAATAGGAGCACCCATCATATACTGACAAATAGCAGAACCGAGGGCATTTCGTGATTTGTATCTTTTTCCAGATAGGTAGAATTTAAGTTTGGGGAACATAAAGAAGTCGCACGGAGGTAAATGTGGAGAAAATAGTGGTAGTGGTGGTAGAACAGTAACTTTTCTCGCATCCAAATACATGTTTACAATGCATGCTTTGTGTGTGGGGGCATTGTCGTGCAAAGGTAGGAAATACTTCATATCCATTTCGGGGCGACGACTTCCGTAATTATTCTTCAGTGTTTTCAGTGTTTCAATAACAACATTTTCATAGTAGTTGCCTGTGACTGCTTTTTTTTCCCTTTGGCACAGGTATTTGCATGACAGGGCCTTTATTGTCAAAGAAAATAACATAAAATATTTCTTCGGTTCGTAATCTTTTAGCAAAAGTAGGTAGTTTTTCCACTTTCTGATGCCCAGATTAAGTTAGAACTCTTACGTTTTGGCACAGAATTGTATACACATGTCCTATTACCAGTGACTAAATTATCAAAAGTCCTTTTGGTATATCTTGGATACATTTCAAATGATAATTTCTATGCATTTGCAACACAGACACTCATTTGTTTATCGCTAAACAAATGAAGTATCCACCTAACGTTTATCTTTCTAAGCTTTAATGTTTCCCCCAAAATACTATAAATACGTGCTAATGACAAACTCCTTACGGTATATCTTGCGTCTTTCTGTAAGATTTGGTGGATTCTTACGATGTTAGTATTAGTTGTAACTGTTGCAGGGCGACTTTGACAAGCAGCTTCTTTGAGGTGTTTGTAACCTGTATTAAATTCAGCAACGCACATATAAACAGACCTATGAGACATTTGATAATTTCCATAGATATCACCGACCTCACGATGAATATCTACGGGTTTAATGTCAAGTAAGGACTTACGTTTTATATAGGCCCTAATTTCAATCGCATTGTTTGCTCTTTTCCCAGTCATTTTGAGTAAAGTGTAATGAATACACTATAAAGCAATGTACACTGTAGCAGCTAAGTCAGTGAAATTGTGAACATGAAATTTTCTTCAGATACGGTTCAGTGCTCAATCTAACGTGTCAATGTGGTTTCAGTAAGATATTTACACGATTTTCACGTGGCGAATGTGAAATGACATTGTTTTTGGAACACTCCTTTAGGTACATGCATACATATACTGTATACATATATGAAAATAACTTAGTTCGTATACAAATTGTTGCAATTTGTGACAATCAAATTGCAGTTTACAAATAAGAGCACAAATTATCTCTTCATTTAATGG
>CAJDSM010028747.1:0-15109 GCA_903981925.1 Ostrea lurida
ACCTCCTCGATGAGGGTGACCTCCTCATCACCCCCCCTCCCAAATCGCCCCCGTTTTTTCCTGACGTTCATAATTAGCTAAATTGATGTACATAGAATGACAAAACAGGCGTTGAAAATACATGATGATTAATAGATTGAAATGTTTTTTGTAGCCAGGGTTTGTGCATAGCTTTATTTCACAAGTGAGATAGGTTCACGAGTGCGAAGCACATATATATTGGCATTAAGAGCGAAAAAATCTTTAAAATCCTGTCTCACAAGTGAAATTCCATATCCAACTAAAAATCAATGACTTTTCTATTTAAGGATTACGTTTACTCACGTTATTTTAACACAAACGGGTCGCCGTAGAGAAGCATGTCGTAAAATCCTACCTAACATAAAATATGTCACAGAATATATATTTAACAATTACTATGAATTTTAATGATAAAAAATATAATAATTAGTACTTCAGTAATATATTTTGGGGTTTATTTTATTGTTTTGCCAATGTTTACAACGTAACCGTGTTTTTCGCGGTTGATGTAAACAGTCGCGCCTATCGTCAGACTTTCAGTTTGGTTTTTGGTTTCATGACAATCTGGGCGTAAAGCTAAACAAAACATAACGTCACAATCAGCAACATGACGTCACAATCTGTTGTGTTTGTTATTTTCACTTTTTATTCAATGGATAAAATAAAGTATTTCACTCTTGAAAATGTAATAATTAGTTTTATTTACGCGTTACTATGTTGCTTTCTTACCCTTTGACACAAAAGAGGTCCATTAGGCCCCTCAAACATTGAAAAGAAAATCCGCGGAAACATTCTCGCTTGAGAATATTCTTAACTCAACTCTTGAGAATTACTCAGCTAAGAATATCGTTTTATGACGGCAATTTGAGAATATTCTTAGCTGAGTAATTCTCAAGAGTTGAGTTGAGAATTTTCTTGAGAATTCTCAAAGTTTTATGATATTGTAAATTCTAAATGCACTAGCTAGCTGCTGATGTTTCTGAAATTGTGTTATTAACCTAGAGAAATGTTTTCGGACTATTTCTTATGAATCCCATTAACAGCTTCATTACGGTGGATTTTAACACATTACTCATTTCTGCGAACAAATTTCAAGTGCATTAAATTTTCCCCTACTAGTGTGTGTGTATGGGTGGGTGGGGACAAACTTTGTGACGGACACACAGACCCACAGACAGGCCAAAAACATAATAAACCAAATTTGAACGTTTTAAAAAGTCTTTTTCGAAATATATAACGATCGCTTTGCATACAGACCCTTAAAATAAACTTTTGAATTCTCGACAAAAATATTTACAAGCAACCAGTCGATACCATATATCAAGGTGCAAATTGTATATTCTTTACTGCTTAAACAC
The DNA here is from genome assembly GCA_903981925.1 of Ostrea lurida. NCBI lineage: Eukaryota > Metazoa > Mollusca > Bivalvia > Ostreida > Ostreidae > Ostrea > Ostrea lurida. Next base: position 1,380 of record CAJDSM010028747.1, read on the forward strand.
AGGTAAAGGTGAAATCCCTAAAGGAAACAGCCGAGGTTTGCCGAATGGTTTAATGATAAAAAGATGCATGAACCCGATTATTAAAAAGAATTTTTTTTTAATATATGTGGAAGTATCAGTACACAGATTCTTTCACCCCCCCCCTTTGACATGAAATGGACCTCGGTCTGCAGTGCTGTACGTCAAGCCCATGTGAAACCGTTACATGTATACGTTTAAATATAGAGTGCACCGCGTTTATTGATTGTACCCCAGGTTTGTACCTCATTCCAAGAATCGTTATCATTTTCTCTATTGATTTTTGTAAAGACCATATTGTAGAGGGTTAGTACTACTAATTTCAGCGTGTCGGTACCACTGAACTTCTTCATAGTAAACCTTTTTACTCAGATATTTCTAGTTAGAAATTCAAGGCGGTTTGCTATTAATGAGCACGTATCAACATTATTACTTTCATGATTCATTTAAACACCTTTCAAGAAACATGGTTTCACCTTCGAAAAAGTAATATAAGCTCTCATTATTTTATAATGATTTTTTTTGTGATTTCCCCGGAATAATGTAAAGTTGTTTTCTTTGCCAATTAAGAGGTTCTAGTATCCAATTTCGCTGTGATTGTGGTCATGATGTGAATATCTAATAAAACAAGCTTAAAAGACCCCGATAGAAGCTATGATTTTTTAGAGAAAAAAAATATTTACGAATATTGGAAACGCTATTTGTTGATATTTTGTAAATCTATTGATGAAATCTTCAAATTTCAGATATATCGCTATATTTCAGATTTTTTCACAGCGAGGGAAAAAGTACCGATCCCGATCGAAATGATGGAAATAACTGAAATAATTAGATTACTGGTAATTGTATGGACATTTCATCAAGAATTTACTTTCCTTTATAAATCATTTAATGTGTAAACCATTTTACATCAAGGGAATGTAGTTTTCTAATTACAATGCTCTCTATGACTTCTTTGTGTAAATTCGATCGGGCTTGGTTTAAATTTGAAAAATCGCAATATTTCTAAATTTTGGCTGTTTCATTTCAATTTCTTTTAAAATATATTTCTCCGACATATCCTTTTTCTAAGTGACAGTTTTTAAAGATTTATCCATAGATTTAAAAAATATCCAACAAATAATATTTTCAATATCAATAAGTATTTTTATTTAAAGCAATACAAGCTGTAACGGACGGACAAATAATTTGTAAAATAAAAGAACAAATAGAGTGACATATTGTGATTGGAGAACATGTAATTTCGTTGAATCAGAGTTGATTTGAAACAATAAACGCGTTAAAACAACAGAAACTGTCGATTCATGAATTACTGGCATCCCGTCACTAATTGTTCGTTATCTCCGACGCAATGACCTCGGAGGTCACCAGTTCGGAATATATCGCGTAAAAGAAACACGTGTTACACACGTGTCAGATTAACATGCCTATTGCATTTAGGAAAAGTTTATTTGAGTTGCACACTTGCGTAATAATTGCTTTGAACGTTACACATATAGTACTTTTAGTCATTGATGACACAGTGCAATTTTTCAAAATGAACGATATATTTACTCACGTCGATTTCTATGACCTTGACGTCAGCAACCCGATTATGTTCGGCAATCGTCGTTCCCGTGTCATTGCGTTTGAGTCTATGGCGGGTTATTCGAAACGTTCATTCAAGATATGCTCTCAATCAATATCGCAAAGTTTATTTTGTGAAAATTTTTACCAGATCTTAATTATTATTAGTTATATCGGTTGGTGTTAACTTGCGCATATTTGAATAGTTGAAAAAATGCCGTCAGTTACAGCTTGTATTGCTTTAAAAAAAACAACTGGATTGTATAGACATGTTTTATTAAACATTCATATATTACATCAAATCACAACAAAATTTGGACTCTAGAATATCTTTTTTGCAAAGAAAACAACTTTTTCATTATTCCGGGAAAAATCACAAAAAAATTATATAAAATAACTGAGAGCTTGTATTACTTTTTCGATGGCGAAACTCTGCTTCTTGAAAGGTGCTTTAACGAATCATTAATTAAAATGTTGGTGTAATGAGCTACCTTAAGGTATAATTTTACCAATATTGTGTACACACAGATCACGTGATACCCACATTAACCTTAGTGTTAAGTTGATAACGCGACCTCTATATATAGAATTATTTTTACCCAGGATTCCAATCTACGCAAGCGCATTGGAAGGTTTAACTCACAACAAATTGTCAGTGCCGCGGCACTGACAAATCAGCCTCCTGTTCACCCGACAGCGACGAGCAAATCAAAGACTATAACAAGCTTTGAAGTAATTAATCAAACAGGAGTTAATTCGCCTGCCATAATCGAGTTGATAAAATCGGCCTCCAAGAAATGGGCAGTTTACGGTCTTCTGATATTTTTTTAAAGAGTATACTCAATCGGTCGTCTGATATATACATGTACATGTAAAACATTAAATCTACACTAGTCTACGGAATAGTGAGATTACATACAGGCTATATATTACAATGTTTTAAAAAGTTACACGAGAAAAGAAAAACACAATGATCGAACCAATGACAACTCAACACTACATCTGCTCTACAGATGCAGTAAGTGTATATAAAATTACAATATGTAATGTAACAGCGATTCAACTAGAAAGTACAACCGATCGACTCAATGACTAGTATCAAAATTCAAACTGAATCATATGACTTTTCTGGGAATGAAATGGGAGTAAAGTAACTCGTTCGTCATTATAGTAGTCGTTTCTTTAAAAATATACCCCTCACGAACTAATGATTAATAATCCGAATAAAAATGTTTCAATAACCCGAATGAAAATGCCTGACGACTGAATAAATCATAACCTAAATGGAATTAAGACCATGGGAAAATGATGGAAAATCCTCAGGAAGTGCGGATCCAGGATTTTTTTTTGAAAGGGGTGTGTGTGAGAATTTTTATCATATCGAAATGCATCGAATATGCCCCTTCAGAGGCAAGAGCTTATAGGCCGCAGCGCCAACGGTCCTGAGCAGCGTGTTCAGGGCAGATTCCAATGGACGAAGCCCAAGTTTAGAAAATGTTTTGTTTTTTAAAAAGTTTTTGAGGACTTGTCGCAGGGCCGTAACCACTATTTTCCAGGGAGGGGGGTGTGCACAAGACTAAGCCGAAAGGTCTGCCGCTTCAGGCCCTTAGTGGGTCCAGGACTGGTCCTAGCAGAGGTCCAGAAGGCGAAGCCCCCGGAAACTGAGAGTTTTTAGCATTTTCATTGAGTATAGGGGGTCGCTTTAGATTCCCAGCGGGTCTAGGACTGGTCCTGGTAGGGATACCATGGACCGAAGCCCCAAGAAACTGAGAGGTTTTAGCATTTTCATTGGGTCCAGTGCCGCTTTCAGCCCCCATCGGATCCAGGACTGGTCTTTGTAGGGTGTCCAGGGTGCGTAGCCCCCGGAAACTGAGAGGTTTTAGCATTTTCATTGAGTCTAGCTATAGGGCCGGGGTCGCTTTAGATTCCCAGCGGGTCCAGGACTGGTCCTGGTAGGGGGTCCAGGGGCCGAACCCCAGGAAACAGAGGTTTTAGCATTTTCAGCGGGTCCGGGACCCAGCGGGTCCAGGACTGGTCCTGGTAGGGGGTCCAGGGGCCGAACCCCAGGAAACAGAGGTTTTAGCATTTTCAGCGGGTCCGGGACCCAGCGGGTCCAGGACTGGGCCTGGTAGGGGGTCCAGGGGCCGAACCCCAGGAAACAGAGGTTTTAGCATTTGCAGCGGGTCCGGGGCCGCTTTCAGACCCCATCGGGTCCAGGACTGGCCCTGGTAGGGGGTCCGGGGGCTTCGCCCCTGGTACTGACTGAAAGGTTTTAGCATTTTCATTAGGTCTGCGGGCCGCTTTTAACATTTTTATTTTAAAATGGGGGACCATTTGCAACACCCCCTCCTGGTTACAGCCTTGTTGTCGGCTTCATTTCAAATGTATTCACTAGATCGATTTTGTTAAATTTTAGAACCATACCTAATAAGTACAAATATTTTGCCCTATTTCCTTTGACTTTTGCAAAATAGGCTCATTGTTTAATTAAATTTTGAAATGTCTTTAAACAGGTTACATCTCTCTCTCTCCTCTCCTCTCTCTCTCTCTCTCTCTCTCTCTCTCTCTCTCTCCTCTCTTCTCTTCTCTCTCTCTCTCTCTCTCCTCTCTCTCTCTCTCTCTCTCTCTCTCTCTCTCTCTCTCTGTTTTTTTTTAAATTTTGGAAGGGGGGGGGAGCAACGTATCCGGAAAGAGCAAAGCATGCTCAACACACCTCTCTCTCTCTACCTCTTTTTTTTTTTTTTAACAAAATCAAAGGGGGGTTGCAACCCCCGTAACCCCCCTCTAGATTCGCCAATGGTTTATATGATCAGTTACAAATGAAATAGCGACGAAGACGAGCAGTGTTCAATCTAATAAATACTATAAAGAGTAGAAAATCAAACACGGAGCTAGAGTGAGTACCGTATATATTGTAGTCCGCCACTATATATTCCAATTAACTTAATTGGTGAATCAGCTATACTTTTTTTATTTTGCTACATCGTGAGTGTATTTTAGAAGTATCGACACATATAGGCCTAGCTAATATTTCAGACAAAAAGAATCATTATTGTCTGTCAGGTGAAATGACTTGAGAAAGTATAGTACTTTTATGACTGTAAGCCGATAGCAAGGGTGAAGCAATAGATCTTACTTCTGGACAAAGAAGTTAAAAGCTTTAACAATGACATTAAACATCATGCTACAAAGGGAAATCAAATCTCACCCTTATTGTTACGTATATTGTCCCTGCTTTGTGGCTTTCCACAAAGGGTTTGACAGTTCTATTGTAACACAGGCCTACAGACGGAGAATGGCTGAAATTGAAACAGATGTATGTGGAGTTCAAAGTAAACTAATCAATTGGTGCACTGATCTAAAACAATTTGCATTCAGTAATAATGATGAATTGTAGGAATGATTGAGCTAAAAATTGCAAGTGATATATTTACAAGAATTATTACAGCAGATCAGCTAGAAGGAGCGATCGGTATTTTATGATGGGATTTTTCAAGACAGTATGGATGATTTTATTATATGCAATGTTTAATCTACCAGCTTCGACGTGTACTTTAACAAGTACAACGGTAAAATCGTATCTTACAGATTTGCAGAACGCCTATTCCAAAAACATTTTTCCCAAGTACAGTAATTACGGACAAGTTTCTGTAATGATGGGGCTTCAATTGATTTCTATCAACGGATTCGACGAAGTTTCTGGTATTCTTGAACTTGTTGCGAAGTTAAAAATATCTTGGACTGACGAGAATTTACAAAGACTATACACTCCAACATATTCTTCCATAACCGAGATCTTGGTCCCACAAGATGACGTATGGCTACCAACAATCACCGTGTACAATTCCGTAGAGTCATTAAAGATGGTAGGGGACTCCTCTTACCATGTTCGAATCCTTCCAGCGATTGGCTGGATTCAGTGGATCCCTGGATTGATAACAAAAACCAGTTGTTCCGTCGATGCTACTTATTTTCCTTTTGACAAACAAACCTGTGATATAACCTTTACCAACTGGGGATACAAGGAGTCAGAAATTCATCTTTATTCAAGAGACGAAGTGATCGACTTAAGTTTATTTACGCAAAATGAGCAGTGGTCACTAGCAGGATCCCAGGTATCAAATTCCTCAAAAGGAGACAGTTCTTTCATTACTTTTACCATAACACTTGAACGGCAACCAACATGGTTTGTTCTCAACATGGTATTACCCATAATTCTCATCGGCCTGTTGACGGGTCTCGTCTTCCTCATGCCTGTTGATGATGGAGAGAGGGTAGGATATATCATCACAGCATTTCTTACTTTCGCCTTCTTCCTTGACATGATTTCCTCAAACTTGCCTCACACTTCAAACCCAATGGCACTAGTGGTTTATTACCTCACAGTCATGGTGTATCTGTCCTCTGCTTCTATCATAGTTACCATAATGACGCTACGAATCTATGAAAAGTCCACTGATGTTCCACAATGGTTGAAAATTCTTGTAGCTATAATTTTAGCAAGATACTGTTGTCCGAAAAAACAGATTTCTGACGAGGAGATGGCGGGCTGGGCTGCACCAGAGAAGAGGGACAAGAGCAAAAGGCCCGATGTGTTGGCCCCGACTGATAACATAACATATCGTTTGGTGGCACTGGCATTAGATATTCTTTTCTTCGTTGTGTTTATTTTAGTGAATTTGATATGCACTATTGTTTTCATACTCCCTCTTTCAAGCAACGGCTCATAACTGAAGCTCAGGCTTATTATTGCTTCGCCACAGATTTGTTCATCTTTTCACATAACATTGTAACTCCGTATCTCTATTGTATATGTAATATTTTAATGAGTGATACATGTGCTTTATTTCTTGAGAGTTTTGTTCTTAATTCACTCGGCGTCGTGGAAGCTTCTACATGTACAGCTGTAGTTAGACTTGAATGATTTTCATTTATATATCATAAGCATCAAATTAACAAATTTGCACAATCAGGATTTTTAACAGTTCATATCTTTTCAAAACAGCGTAGGTATAATCACTATAAGGTAGTGAGCAGGTGTCAATGGTTATTGCTAGCGCTTACGTTAGTGTTTTTACAGCTAATGCGCATGCTTGGCGGCCATAGTGCGGCATTCTGGGATTTTTATATTTTTAATTTTCCCTAAAAACATTAAATCCAATACATTATACACAAAAACACGATTGCTGATATGTACACTATCTTTATTCAGGAAGTCTAACAATAACTTTTAAAATAATGAACTCTTTCAATACTTTCCGTAAGCCAGGTAATTTACATTCGGTTCTTTCTGTAACGTCATGTTATATGCATAGCATGAGGTACACGAATGCTATTCGTTATACTTAGGCAAAGTGTAATGTTCATTTGGCGTGCATGGAAGAAAGAGCATGTCATTTTCTAATCAAAGTTGTCACAAATTATCTTAGAGTTGAGGAAATTCAAGTAAAGAGTGCCCATGTTCATTTATAGGAGTGGAGGGTGTATCAGTGGAGCTTTACTTGCGCTCAGATGTGCTTGCTCACTTTAGACGGGCTATTGATTAACACCTGCCTCCAATTTGCCCATGTTCATCCAAGCTGATTTGTAATATCTCTTAAACCAATGTTCATAGTTGTAATTCTTTTTATCTCCAATCGTGGAGCCTTCAATGTAGCTGGTTTAACCTGCATTGTTTTAAGTAGCTCTACAGGTGGCGCAGGTCGCGCTGCTGCGCAGTCTCGTGGCGGTTTTTGGGCTTCATTGAACTTTATTTTAACAAATTTACAGCATTTTTAAATACGGACTAGTAAAAAAGAGATGAACTTCTGTTCCCAGGGTTCACCTTTGCATTTCTGGGGATGCCATATAAGGCTATATATTGATGCCCCGGCTCCCTCATTTAAGCGACCGTGGCCCATTCTGCCAATAAAACTTGTATTACACTTTATTTGTTTTTGCGTTATGCATTTAGCGCTCCCTGTTGAGTTTTTCATCTTAGGATAATGTGATTTAACCACATAAAGGTTCAATCCATTAATTCGGTCATATCTGGTATTGAACCTGTTTTAGGCACAGCTTCTATCGCTATTTTCGGGCCATTAGTTTGCCGCGCACATAAATCGCTGACGTCACAGCTTTACGTTATCGTCATCCTTTCACCCTCCCTTCCCCCCTTTATATTTGCAAGCCAGTCATGTACGATTTTTGGATCACCTTGATTATGTTGCTTTTTTTACCCGGTATATGGGTTATTTGTTAAACGTCTTGGTATATTCCAAGTTGGTTTTTTTTTCAGAATGGTTGTATGGTAGTGAATACATCTAGCGAGATATTGCTTCCGTCACGGCCGCCTACTCATTCTAGACTTAATGCAGATTTAATAGCTCGTCCAGTAGCAACATGCACAGAATATACAAGTTCGCCCTTTGGAATTCACCAAAATTTGATGTGCTACCGAAGTTTCTCTCTATCTTTAATTCCAGTTTAATCATTTTGATACGAGTTGGGATACTTTCCATACATAAATGACAAATATCTCATGCTGACCACTGTAATACTCTCAACCACGTAATTCTACCCGACGTTTATTTCTATATGCTCAGATAAAAGGTCAAATGCCTTTCCATGATGCTCAAAACTCACTTGATTTTCAGTTTCTGATTTGTGTCTTCAGTTTCCAATTTGTGTCGGTCATCAGACCAAAAGGTTTTCTTCAGATATCACCTCACAACAAAATCAATATGTCTTTAACTTGACTTATTATGTCATAGTCACTTTTCATTTCGGCAGATTTTTATGGCGTATTCTGCTGTGTGTTTTTATGTTTTTGTTATGTTTTTGTTTTTGTATTCAAACGTTATCAGTTTCTGTTTCTCTCCATGTGTCCTTTAGAGTTTCTTTAATAAGCCGAACCAGACATTTGGTTTCGGAGGTAAAAAGTGAACACTGGTATAAAAGAAACGTCTCTTACATTTAGAATTGGTTGTTCACTCGACAAACGGCTCTCTACAGCTTTCCTCAATAGCTTAGAATTTTCGGTTTCTGTAAATTGACATAACACCCAGTAATGGAAGGTAATTGCGTTTTCTGAATAACAATCCGTGGCTTACTATCCTTGGGGACTACTACCTGCTAATCTCGGCCTGCATACTTTTTTTGAACTAAAGTATGTCACTCATCGGCTTACAAATCTGTTCTTGAATGTTCAGCAGCGGACACATGCTTTTATTGCCTGAATTTGTAAGTTTGATGGGAAGCTTGAAACAGATTTCTTACGGACTTAAGATTGCGTGGATTTTTTTTTTCTATGTAACATAAACTCATAAGAAAATAAAAAAAAATTATTAACAATTTTTTACGATGGTAGGCCCAGTTATATTTATATCTTTTTATGAATATAGATATATTTCATCAAGTTACATTATTGATGAATTATTGTTCATTGTTTTGCTATATGCCCCATTTCGCTTCTAAATCGGGCTTCCAAGCTAAATCATTATCTTAATTTCCCTATTACACTTATGCCCAAAGAATCCTAGAGCGTTCATTTTGCGATTATATACAATTATGTAGGGCCTCCATCATCAAAGGAATGAACGAGCCAGTTAATTGATATTTCAATAATTAGAAGTTTATAATTACTTAAAGTGCTAATTCAACATCTGTTATTATACAAATCATACTTAGTTAGAAAGTAAGGCCATTCATCGTACGATTTATTCAATACTAGCACTTAGCACCTGTCATAATTTTACATGTATATAGGAGAAAAGATTTGGGAATGTAGTAGGTGTAATGGCAAGGCACCAAATTAATAAAAATGTATCTCGGCATTTTCTGTCCATATTATCCCCTTTCCTCGTATAGGCCAAGATGCCATCACGATTCCCATTCTGCAAACTCGTTTTAAAGCTATTGCGTTCCGTGACTGCATAATAAGTAATGGAAGTTGGAACAGTAATGGTTAAAATGAACTTTGCAAAAAATTGATAATCAGAAATGAATATCATTTGAAAACGCCCAACAAAAAAGTCAAAACGAACCGTTGTTTAACCGTTTATTTTTACAACACTTTCAAAAAATATCAGGTTGAAAAATCCCCTGAGGGGGGGGGATGTGTTACTGGCCCACGCGTCTAGTTGGTATTATTGGACGACAAGTGTGATTTGGAAGGAACTGCAATACAGAAAAAATTCATAACCCGTCGTCTTGCGTGAACTGTCCAGAATCAAACAAATTCCTCTGAAAAGGGACAAGGGACTTATTTCAGTTATTTGAAACAACTGTATATAATTGTTTATTTGACAAATGAAACAAACAATTATATACAGTTGAACCAAAAGCACGCGGTGGCTCAGTGGTAGTAGAACTCTCGCCTCGTGATCGGGAGGTCGTGAGTTCGAGCCACGTGCTCGGATCGGCCGCGTCAAACCTAAGACGTAAAATACAATGTAGGTAGTGATTGCTCCTTCTCCAAAAGCTCGGTATTTAGAAGTCATTCAAGTGAGAACCATTCTCAATGGGACGAAAAACAAACAAAACAAATAATCAATCGATCAACCATTTTCAGCTTCGTAAAAATTACTAGTGATATGATAAATCATCCTATCAAAAAGTTAAACATTGGATTCCGATAATATATCCCATTAATTTAAATAATTCCATAGGCGCTCCCCATGTTATTCTGTAAATGATATATTATTAGGTCTACCCCTCTATACTATAAAATAGTACTATATCATAGTAATATTAGTATAGAGGGGTAGACCTATATCATTTACAGAATTACATGGGGACCGCCTATGATATTTTAAAAGTATCATTTTGCCGGAGAATTAATCCTATAAGGCTTTTTACTCTATTGTACATGTTATAGATCTAGTAACTTCAGCTTTGAACTAGAAGATAGGGGTCCGCGTTAGATAGGTCCCCAGCATCTCCTTGCGTGTCGTAAGAGGCGACTGAATGGGGCAGTTATTTGGACGAGACCGGAAAAGCCGAGGTCCCGGTGTCACAGCAGGTGTGGCAGCCGCACGATAAAGATCCCTCCCTGCTCAAAGCCAAAGGCCCTATAAGCGCCGAGCATAGGCCTAAATTTTACAGCCCTTCACCGGCAATGGTGACGTCTCCATATGAATGAAATATTCTCGAGTGGGACGTAAAACAGTAAATAATCAATCAATTCACCGGCATTGGGGACGTCTCCATAAGAGTGAAATATTCTCGAGTGGGACGTAAAACAATAACCAATCGATCAATCAAATTTTTTTTTTTAAAAATCCCACCGGATACAGTTAATTTCTTTTCTGTATCTTTGTTAGCAAGGGTAGCAAAAAGTCTGGACTTCGTCGTGTCCAAAGTTAAATTATGTCAGTCATATTGTTTATTCTAGCCTGTTCTATTATCATTCTAGCCATCTTCGCTAGCCAAGAATTTACGATCCGCCCCAAGCGGAGCGGATCGTAAACCCTTGGCTAGTGAAGATGCATTTTAGTGTGGCTCACAGGGTTTTGACACTATCTGAGCGAACTATAGTATATATAGTATATAGGAGTATATACTATATAAACTATAGTTTGCTCAGATTGTGTCAAAACCCTGTGGTGTGGCTTCCAAATCTTATGGATCTCTCCAGGGCGTTTCGACTGCCTGGCCCATGGAATTTTCGCTTGCAAAAATGTATTTGAGAGAGAGAGAGAGAGAGAGAGAGAGAGAGAGAGAGAGAGAGAGAGAGAGAGAGAGAGAGAGAGAGAGATAGAGAGACAGGGAGAGAGAGAGAGAGAGAGAGAGAGAGAGAGACAGGCAGACAAAGAGAGACTATACTAGTTTTCATATTTACCCGCCACACTACCCATACGGCATAGTCATCTGTTCTGTTAACAAACGTACTCTGGCGGAAGTTTGATTTACCCGCCACAAATATTTTAAGCCTCCAGTCGATAATGATCATCAATGTGAGCGAAGCGCATGTAGGAAGTGCGTTGCAAAAAAATATTACTGAAAAGTTAAAAACCTCGCAAAAAGGTAATGTCACGTATATTGCAAGAGAAATAATTGAAATTTTTAAAATATATTCTGCAATTATATGGCACGGTTTTCATACGTTATATTTTTAATTGCATATTTACAAAATGTTTGCTTTCTGTTGACCATTAGCCTAAGGTAAGACAGGGACATTACTCGGGCCGTGAGCGGGATTTATAAAATCTTTTGCTTGTTGATGACCATGTAGAGATGATAATCTGATAAAATTGTAAAAAATGTAATTATTTAGAAATGTCCAAACGTGGACGATGCTTCCTCCATAGAAGGGATATAATTAGACTGTTTAACCTGCAGCAGACAGCAAAACAATGACTAGAACAGACTACATCATGACATCAGTAACTGAGTAAATGTAAGATGTTGAATGGACTCTCCTCGTGTGTTACACCATGTACTTACAGTCCTGTTTGTCGTCGTCCATTGTAGATAATTAATTTATCCTTTTATTCCCTTTAGTCAATAGTGTGCACATTTTGGTTTTATTTCCATTGGAGTTAATTTATTTTATATCTGCCTTTGACAGGTTGGGAACATTTCCCCTATCAGGGGTTCAAAATTCCTCAAGTCCGACGTCCGGGACTAACTAATTCTAGATTCGGACTCTGCACTTAAATTTGCCGAAAGTCCAGGGACTTGACATTAATATCAAAGTGAAATAAAGATCATAAAATCTAAATTATGAATATATTAAATATTGTTTTTATTCATTCAAAACAAATGAGATGTATCATAATTTAATTTTAATGATGTTAAAGTGGGTGTTACCAATGTGGACTTGGACATTTCTTCCTTGGACTTGTCTAAAATTCATCCTTCAAGTCCCGGACTTTACTATTATGAAAAAAAAATTGAACCCCTGCCTATACATGTGTATTTGTAGCAAAGTGTCCTTGCTAAAGCCTAACTGAGATTATCCCTTTCTATTGACAGTAAACCAAGAAAAACTTGCAAAGAATATACATTTATGTTTCACATCATAAGATGTCCACAAGAATACTCACGATTTGTTGTGGATTTCAGGTTTAGCTATGTTAATGTGAAATGTCTTGACAGTGTTTTTAATTCTGGAGAGTCAGCATTACTCGAGATTTGTCATCATTTTCAATCAAAACAACAAACTACTTTCCTGATTTGAGTAAAGTCAATGATAGTGAGAGATAATCATTTATGATGTGTAGCGGTCAGATTGGAGTCATCGCTGGTGGTTAGTTAGTTCAATTTGTAGGTCACCTGACTAGAGAATTGCGGGGGGCCTGGGTTCAAATCCCAGTCTGGTCTATTGCATTTTCACCCTTTGGACTACATTTTCTGCCATCGACCACCCCTGGACTTGCAGGGGAAAGTCTTGCCAAAGGCAAAAGTACCTAGATTGTGTATGTTTGAGAGATGAAACAATTTAAGGAGGGGGGAATAAAGCTGTCAAGCAGATTCAATGGCCAGTTAGCTTGGTTGGTAATGTTAATGATTCAGGGGGCCCAAGTTTGAACCCCAGTTTTGTCCGTTGCATTAACTCCCTTCTGGTAACAGCTAGTTGTAAGTCAGTACTATCTAACGTCTGTTGTTGTTGAATCAATTGTTACTTAAAAAACAACAATATTTACATCAATCAGCACTACTTAGTGAAAAACTCCTTGATGGGGGGAAATGAAAAATGTAATGTTATAGTTACCAGTTTACTCAATGTTTAATTTGATTTGTTTTTTATTCAGTAAGGAAACTTGTCAAAGGTAGCACTGCCCAGTGTCTATTGCAAAAGATTGTGATGATTATAAAATGACTTGCAGTAGTATTATGGGGTCTTTATTTATACATTATGGTTTGCAGGTGTTTTACATACATATGTGTATTTGATCTTACGGTGTCTTAATGATTAGGGTGACTCATTCATTTGGATAAACAGAAAAAAAAATCAACATTGATTATTGAACCTACAGAGAAAAAAAGTATGCAACATAATGTAATACTTTTTTTGTTTTTTAATTCTTTAAAAAAAATTTATCCTGTTTGAGAATTTTTCATTCATGTAGATTTATATGCATCAACAGTTTTAGGTGTACATGTAGAGATGCCAATAATTTGTACAGAGGTCCGTAAGACATTAATATGTATTTGAGATTTAG
>CAJDSM010028748.1:625-12812 GCA_903981925.1 Ostrea lurida
ACGGTAGTTCATAATGGTAAAGCTCCATCATGTTATCTAATTCTACTAAATACTTGAAACAAAATGATGACTTAAGTAGTACTCGAAAACTATCAATACTGTACTACACTGTACCATCCGAATTGTGTGCCACAGGGGCTAATATATTTCCTGAGAATGTAGCGTAAACTTCGTTTGGGGTACCAAACAGGTCTACCACTCTGTTGTTTCTCGTCTTGACGTAAACTTCGTCACCAGAATGGAGATGCAGTATGGCGGTATTTCCCGCGTCAGCAAACCCAGATACGGTGTGGCCATAAGCAGCGTTCACGTAATCCTTGTTGTGGTACAACTCCAGCCAAATCAGCTGATTAAAATACAACTACAAGCAGACAATTCAATATCAAAATTAGGATAACAGGATCCGAAATCTTTATTCCAATAAATACCAGAGATGCTAGAATCAAATACAAATTGTTGTATTAGTCTTACCTTATCACTCTGAGCCAGTCCGTGATAGTAAAATATATACGTGCCGTCCGTTGGAGCGGTGAACTTGCCCGTGAGTGGGTTGTAGGCGCTGCTAGCCACGATTACATTGTTATACATCACAGTTTCTCCACTGATGGCGTGAAAATGGTGATCGATCCCCACAGAGAAAGACACCTTTTGATAAGCATATTCTGTAAAGGAAAAGCATCAAAACTACCATATAGGTATTGCTTGTAATACATTGTATTTCTAACATAAATTCGAAAGGTAGAATACACTTCCGACTTCAATATCTTCAGCTACGGAAGTTGACTTCACTTACTGCTTAGGTACAAATGTAACTAGACGTTTTACGTTTAAGATTCCACCATCAAATAGTAAAAATGTATCTAGGATCACGTCTTTCATAGACGATGATTATCATTCGCTAAGCGCCCGGTATTTGAAGCAAATAGCAGCAGGTGTTGGCAGAGTGAAGGAAATATACTGCTACGGCCCTGTTTGCCATAAACGTCTAGGTTTAGACATAAGTGAAACTTTCTCCAAAGAGACTTAAAGCAGCTAACAAACAATGATAATTGTGTCCAAGTCAATTCTAAAGACGTTAATGTAGTCTGATAGGCCTTGTTATACCTGACATACATGTAAGAGGTGAGTGTAATTCAAACTTTTGGTTTCAAAGTTGTTGATTAAAAGTAGTACGACCATAGAACGAATAATTGCATTCCCTTTGGATATAAACGCAAAGATAACGAACAGTGATAAACCTCGAAAGTCCTAAATAGAATACATAACAAGGGTTGGGCAAACACGGACCCCTGGATACACCAAAAGTGTTTACAAGTTTACAAATAAGTTCCTCACGTATACGCTACAGCTGTGATATAACACACAATATAACCATATGATTACTTGGATAATATAGTAAGGTCTAACTAAACAGCTGGGAGATCCGAAAGAAATGATAATATAGTAAGGCTAACTAAAAAGCTAGGGATCGACAGAATTGATAATATGTAGGATAACTAAACAGCTGGGAGATCGACACGAAATGATTAATATTAGTAAGGCTAACTAAACAGCCGAGAGATCGAAAGAAATGATAAATATAGTAAGGCTAACTAAACAGCTAGGGGATCCGACAGAATTATAAATATATAAGGCTAACTAAACAGCTGGGAGATCCGACAGAATGGATAAATATAGTAAGTGCTAACTAAACAGCTGGGAGACTCGTACAAATGGGATAAATATAGTAGGCTTAACTAACAGCTGGGAGATCCGACAGCAATGATAAATATAGTAAGGCTAATAAACAGCTGGGAGATCCGACAGAATGGATAATATAGTAAGGCTAACTAAACAGCTGGGAGATCCGACCAGATATGATAAATATAGTAAGGCTAACTAAACAAGCTGGGAGATCCGACAGAATGGAAAAATAGTAGGCTACTAACAGCTGGGGTCGACAGATAGATAAATAAGTAAGGCTAAAACAGCTGGAGATCAAGATGTAAAATAGTAAGGCTAACTAAAAGCTGGGAGATCCGACAGAATGGTGGATAATACAGTAAGGGCTAACTAAAACAGTGAGATCGACAGATTATGATAAATTAGTAGGCTAACTAAGCTGGGAGATCCGACAGAATGGATAAATATAGTAAAGGCTAACTAACAGCCGAGAGATCCGACAGAAATTATAAAAATAGTAAGGCTAACTAAACAGCTGAGAGATCCGACAGAATTGATAAATATAGTAAGGCTAACTAACAGCTGGCGGGGATCCGACAGAAAGGATTAATATGTAAGGGCTAACTAACAGCTGGGGGATCCGACAGAAAGGATTAAATATAGTTAGGCTAATAACAGCTGGGGGATCCGACAGAAGGAATAAATATGTAAGGCTAACTAAACAGCCGGAGATCCGACAGAAATTATAAATATAGTAAGGCTAACTTAACAGCTGAGAGATCCGACAATGATAATATAGTAAGGCTAACTAAACGCTGGGAGATCCGACAGAATGGATAAATATAGGAGGCTAACTAAACAGCTGGGAGATTCCACAGAAATGATAAATATAGTAAGGCTAACTAAACAGCTGGGATATCCGACAGAAATGATAAATATAGTAAGCGCTAACTAAACAGCTGGGATATCCGACAGAATGATAAATTATAGTAAGGTTAACTAAAACAGCTGGGAGATCGACAGAAATGATAAATATAGTAAGGCTAACTAAACAGCTGAGAGATCCGACAGTAATGAATAATATGTAAGGCTAACTAAACAGCTGGGAGATCCGACAGATATGATAAATATAGTAAGGCTTAACTAAACAGCTAGGGGATCCGACAGAATTGATAAATATAGTAAGGTTAATAAAGCTAGGGGTTCCGACAGATGGATAAATGATAGTAAGGCTAACTAAACAGCTAGGGATCGACAGAATTGATAAATATATAAGGTTAACTAAACAGCCGAGAAGATTGACAGAAATAGATAAAATAGTAAGGCTAACTAAACAGCTGGGAGATCCGAGAGAATGATAAATAGGTAGGCTAACTAACCGCCGAGAGATCCGACGAAGTTGATAAATTATGAAGGCTAACTAAACAGCTGGAAGATCTGACAGAATTATAAAATATAGTTAGGCTAACTAAACAGCTAGGGGATCCGACAAGAAATGATAAATATTATAAGGCTAACTAAACAGCTGAGAAGATCCGACAGAATGGATAAATATAGTAAGGCTAACTAAACGCTGGGATATCCGACAGAAATGATAAATATAGTAAGGCTAACTAAACAGCTGGAGATCCGCAGAATGGATAAATATAGTTAAGGCTAACTAAACAGCGGAGATCCGACAGATATGATAATATAGTAAGGGCTAACTTAAACAGCTAGGGGATCCGACAGAATTGATAGAATATAGTAAGGTTAACTAAACAGCTAGGGTTCGACAGAATTGATAAATATAGGAAGGCTAACTAAACAGCTAGGGGATCGACAAAGTTGGTAAATATGAGGTAGGTAACTAAAGCGCGATGAGATCTGACAGAAATGATATAAATATAGTAAGGGCTAACTACAGCTGGGAGATCGAGAGAAAATGATAAATATAGTAAGGCTAACTAAACAGCCGAGAGATCCGACAGAGTTGATAAATATAGTAAGGCTAACTAAAACAGCTGGAAGATCTGACAGAAATTATAAATATAGTAAGGCATAACTAACAGCTGGGAGATCCGAGAGAAAATGATAAATATAGTAAGGCTAACTAACAGCCGAGAGATCCGAAGAGTTGATAAAATAGTAAGGTAACTAAACAGCTGGAAGATCTGACAGAAATTAAATAATATAGTAGGCTAACTAAACGCTAGGGGATCCGACAGAATGATAAATATAGTAAGGCTAACTAACAAGCTGAGAAGATCCGACAGAATGGATAAATATAGTAAGGCTAAACTAAACAGCTGGGATATCCGACAGGAAATGATTAAATATAGGTAAGGCTAACTAAACAGCTGGGGATCGAGAGAAATGATTAAATATAGTAGGCTAACAAACAGCTGGGTATCGACGAATATGAAAATAGTAAGGCTTAACCATAACAGCTGGAGATTATCGACAGATGATATAAATGTTATAGGTAAGCTAACTACAAAGCTGAGAGATCCGACAGACATGATAAATATAGTAGGCTAACTAAACAGCTGGGGATCCGACAGACATGATAATATAGTAAGGCTAACTAAACAGCCGAGAGATCCGACAGATATGATAAATATAGTAAGGCTAACTAAACAGCTGGGAGATCCGACAGTAATGATAAATATAGTAAGGCTAACTAAACAGCTGGGAGATCCGAAGAAATGATAAATATAGTAAGCTAACTAAACACGTGGGGATCCGATAACAATGATAAATATAGTAAGGCTAACTAACAGACTGGGGGATCCGACAGAGATGACAATTATAGTAAGGCTAACTAAACAACTGGGGGACCGAAGAAATGATAAATATAGTAAGCTAACAAACAGCGGGGGATCCGATAGAAATGATAATAATGTAAGCTAACTAAACAGCTGGGGGATCGACAGATGTTGATAAATTTAAGTAAGGCTAAACTAAAACTGGGGGATCCGACAGAAATGATAAATATAGTAAGGCTAACTAAAAGCGGGGGGATCCGATAATGATAAATATAAGTAAGGCTATAAACAGCTTGGGGACGTCTCGCAGATATACCTAGTATTAAGGCTAACTAAACAGCTGAGAGATCTCGACAGAGTTGATAAAATATAGCTAAGGCTAACTAAACAGCTGAGAGATCAGACAGAAATGAAAATGGAATGGCATAAGAAACAAATCTCATTTTTTAAAAATTCATAAGGGTATGAATGGTTAAGCTTCACGCCGCCACACCGTTTGTTAGGCGCGTCACGAAGTATGCCCATGCGAAGCGTCACAGTTCATGTGTTCTGGTAGTTTTAAAAATCAGATCCATTCCTTGTGATATTTGCAAGCACTCTGCGTACCAGCTGACAAATACAATGGCACTTATAAACAGCCAATAATTGATTTAAAATCAAACTCTATTTACCCACTAAATCGGGAGATATTAAAACTCCTGTGAATGTTGTATAGATTTCGTCGTCTGTTCCAAATAGTGTCGAGTTATACGATTGGTGGGTTCGTATAGTCACGTGGTCATTTACATTCAAATGAAGCAGAACCGAATTCCCAGCATCCGCGTAACCATGTGACGTATATCCCCGAGTGGAACAGACGTAATTTGTGTTCTTGTACAGTTCTATCCAAAGGCTGCTTTGAGTGTGAGCCAGAGAGAAGAAATGGAAAGCATAAATCCCTGGTTTATTGCAAATGAAGAAACCGTGGGGGTCAAAGGTCGCCGAAACATTGGTGATGACCTTGTTATACGCTATCTGCTCTCCGTGACTGAGGTAAAGGTGGTTGGTCTGGCCCAGGGTGAACGCTACGTCATCAGCATATTGACAGAACACTGAAATGAGCAATACGTCATCAGCATACTGACAGATCACTGAAATGAGGAATACGCCGTCAATATACTGACAGAACACTGAAATGAGCAATACGTCATCAATATACTAACATAACACTGTAAGGAAAGAGAGAATATGTGTCATGTAATATACAAAAGTGTAATGTACATGTACTACTCGTTTATGGATTACTTTAACGAAGGGCCTCTCTGGAAACAGTCGTGATATAATTCAGCTACAAAAACTTTAGAACAAATCTTCTCATCACTGAAGACCTACCAGTCTCAGCCAGTCGGTACCAGTGCCAGGCTTGATTGTCAGACGCCCTTACCAATCGAATGCCCGATATAATATGTGGAAACTTCTTTACATGTTACCCAGTTATCGGGTCTCCTGAGTCACTTAGGTACCTCAAAGCAGTATGGGTTTTTTTGTTGTTGTTTTTTTTTTGGGGGGGTGGGGGTCGTCATATTTCAGCAATTTAAGATTTTCAATTTTTTAGATTATACCGAATTTAAAGCTTTATGGTAATAACGTTTGCTTTATATCTAAGTTACCGTGAGCTTCAGCCCCATTCTCGTTACTCGTATAGCGTATCAAACGAGCTTTTGGAATAACCTAAAATCACGATAATTTTTCTTAAAAATTGACTGCATCAAACGTACGATTTCTCCACACTTTATACCACGATTGTCTCACGTATAATTAAAATTCTAGGCTCTTTAGATTAGTTCAGAATGATGATTGCTTTTTAACATAAGAATTGGCACCGAAAAATGACGAAAATGTTCTAGTCGTGTGGAAACAAGAACATAATTTTGTAAAACAACCCACTCTGATTGCCCACACAAGTACTCTGCAAGTAGTATATGAGAACATCTGTCGGTTTTATAAGTCTAATTATTCTATGTGTCTTTGGGAGATGAGGTTCTCCAACAATCCGTTGCGGTATTCTCTATGGGCACTATTGTGCCCGCTTATTGGAGAGCATTATTTTTGTGATTCATCATGAAGCAGAGTTTTGTAAAAAAAACTGTTACGGGTAAAAACAAAAATCTTGCCGTGTCTTTCAATCTTCATATAGGTATGAAAGATGATGTGTTATCAATAAATCGATAATTTTCAAAATGTCATGTCCATTTGAGTGATATCCGAAAGAACCGATATAAAGGACATCCGACAGAGTCTGACAAGATGCTGCTTCATATTTGGATTCATTCTTAACATTGACTCTAGATGGGCAGACTGAAACTACCGGCGTAAACTCAATGAAAGTCGGATGCTTTATACTTTGCAATGATCAACTTTCCCTTTCTATGTAGTAAATATACCACTATCACCTGCTTATGGTGTGTATATCTATTCGCAGTTGATATCGAATACGCAAGAGATGCTATCGAATACGGATTTTTTAAGCAAGGCCCTAACTAACCAAAAAAGTTGAAGCTGCAGGGTTATAACGAATACTTCGTTTAAAGTCATCTATTTCGCAAATTCTACGTTCGCTTATAATTACCGTTGTTTGCGCATAACAAAGTATCACTAAGTCATATGTTGACTGTTTTGTTTCATACCATTTGTTAGACTAGATACCATTTTCCTACTAGATATTTGGACTAGGGGCTCACGGCGGGTGTGACCGGTCAGCAGAGTGATGACTTACTCGCTCCCATGGCACCGTGGTCTACTCATTCGCTTTTGTCGGAGGTCGTGTTGCCCACCACTCGATTTTGTATATGTTTTTTGGATCTATGATTACGTTTAACACGATGTTACCTTCGTCCTATTTGCTGTTATACATTGGTAGTTCATTTACAAACTGGCACCTACACTAAGAAGAAGAGAGATGTCGTAAGAGTGAGTATCGACAAGATGATTAATAACTGATTACTCCGAACTTTCAGAAAATGAATGTTTGTTGTTGCGCATAAATAGACTGCAATTTTGTCGGAAAGACAGTAATATCCGTGGAACACTCGATTGGGATTTTGTATTGCAGGTACGGACCAAAACGTGACAGCCTAATTTTCTCCGTGACAGCCTACATTCACGTCACGTGACAGCTAAAATTCTTTGGTGTAGTGTATTCAAGCTCATAGAAACAAGCGTCCGAACTTTCGTGTAAAATCCAATATATAATCGGTGTCTAATATAAGCGGGATTAGAGCCTCTCCCCTTACGTTTATAACAAAACTATCATTATGTATAGAAGTCTAGTAAATAACAGCCCCCTAAAAAGACCGTTTTAAAAGTCCCTAAAACTCAGTAACGCTCCCGGGGCAAGCCCCTGTCCCTTTTGAGGGCTTCTTCGCAGACCTCTAGCCCATTGTCCCCTCTTTCGAAGACCCGGTGCCCCATTTCCGACGACATCCTGACGAAAAATCCGTCAGAGTAAATATCGTCTATATCGCAAAATCAAATCTATAACATAGCTGAATTTAGAGGGGGCCAGCACCCCCCCCTTTTTCGAACGATCAATTTATTATTATGTGTTACGAAATATATGAACTCAATTAAAGCCCTACAGATAACTTTAAGAAGCCATTAAACTCAAGAGCTTCCGGTGGGCCCGACTTTGGCTTCATCCTACTCTACATCCGGAGAGTACATAGCTGGCCCCTTATAAATGGACCTGTTGGCAGAATCTGGATCGCCACTGTATAATTACGGTGCTAAATATCCCTTTAGATACTGCGAAATCCAATATAATCATCGGTGATTTAAATACTTGTTATGTCACCGCGACCCATATAATTTCAAAAACAAAATATATAATCTTTTATGACAATCCTGAATCTAGTTAAGAAGGTTAGGAATATGCTATTACGTTCTTTGCATATTTCTACATGTCTTCCGAAACACTTGGATAAGATGGCACTATGAGGGGTCTATATCTATACATCACGGCAATGGAGATAGACGAATTGGTTAAACATTTTATAATCCAATGAAAGACAGAAAACTAAGAAACTTAGGCAACAGGACCACTGGACACACAGAGGTGGGATCAATTGCTCATAGTGGAGGTAAGCATCCCTGTTGACAGATACGACTCCCGCTTTAAAAATAACTATAAATTATCTCTATACGGTAACAAGTGATTATAATACATACTATATCAAACCTACAGGGTTTATATATGTGCGAGACCAGCTGAGAGGTAACGAAAATCTATATTGAAAATTGTATTTATATACTCTGCAACAGAGAATAGATCTAATGAAAAGATAGAAGGTTTGTTTAAGGGGGGGGGGTGTTTTGGGTTGTTGTTTTTTATTGATGGGGTTTTGATTTTATTTGTTTTTTTTTACTGTGTTTTAGTTTGTTAGTTTGTTTGTTTATATTTATTATAGCGAGCGGTTGTGCCAGTAATATCGTGACAACCTATGATCAAAACTGACAAACTCTGATAAGTATACCCGAAACTAACATTGTGTTAAATTCATGTTGTCATCTATTATAATATGCAAGATTTTTCATATTACTAAAAAAGCACATTTAGTTGTCATTCATATCAAATACAAAAGAGACACAACTCATACGGAGCAGTAAATGAGAATCTTGGACGTTATCCAAACGTCAAACGCTAAAGACATTACTTTTCGCAAACGTAGATCACGTTAAACTCAACACGCACATTCTCTTATGTCGCTTTAATCCAGTGATCAAGAATGTGTACAACCTGTACTGGTTTTCATACGTAATTCATATAATAGATCATTGGGATAAATTTCATGGCCGAAATATTTTGAATTCCCACATTTCTCAGCAGATTTGACAACTGTTAGTCACGTTCACTGTCAAGCGCGTCACGGAAGTTCATTTTTGCAAGGCACTGCAATCTCGGAAGGATATCTTCCTTCACGCATGTCATCTCGGAACTGTCCCTTGGCGTCGAAAAATATTTATAGTCGCTTAAACACTACTAAACGGCCAATATTACAATGTTTTCCCGACTGTTTACGGAAATTCATGGGTTTCTTTGGGTGTTTTTCCGATATTACACAATTTTTTATCGCTGATCTTGCTCCACCTTTTCCGAAAAGTCATTTTTTTCGAGCAATACGAACTGTTAAATAGTCAAACCTCGATTTCTCTGCTATGCTGATACTTTGAACGTTCAAATTTTGCAATTGATATTGAAACTCTTGGAACACATGATGTAAAAATCATCTCAATCTTCGCGGAATTTATCAAATACAAATGAACCCGTATGAAACGATAACCACACTTTTTTCATTACATTTTCACCGTGCTCGGGTTACATCCCACGTCTTAAAACGAAGTTCAATAGCTTTTATTATACATATAAAATACGGACAAAATTTTACATTTTATATTCACATATAGTAAATGATTATAAATATGCTATAATAAACTACTAGCGTTACTTTTATAAATAAATTAAGGCTTGTCCACGAACTTTAACGGACACCTTCGTATATTTTATTTTATTTTTTTTTTACTTTTTTTACTTTTTGGTTTACTTTTTTTTCATTCATTTATTATTAGTTTTTTTAGAGGGGGGGGTGATGGTTTTTTTTTTTTTTTTGGCTTTATTGTGTTTGTTTTTTAATGGGGGGTGGCTTTTGTTTCGGTTTTTATTTTTTTTATATATCATTTCTTTTTTATTTTTCATTGTTTTATTTATTTATTTTTTATTATTATTATTTTGCATATCTTATAAATTAGCGAAGTTAAACGGTATTCATAATAAAAAGGTAACATAATACAAAAGACTCGACGATGAAGGGCACACGGACATTTTTATTATTGTATGTTTACAGTTTTTAAACGGCCTGTCAACTGCTTTGGATGGGTTACATGTTTTGGTTGCAAAAGTGGGTAAAAATCAGTTAGAACTCTGGAGAGAGACAAAATATTAGGAAGATTACAAATTTTCACAATAAAGAAATCGTTAGGGTAGGGGTGAAAAATAGGGTCGGTTGAATGACAGTACCACACATATTTTTTGGTCTTAGCTGGGAAGTTTTAAATATTTTTCCATCCACTCTATTTTTCTACTTAATTGCATTGTTTTTTACTGAATGAAATCAATTTGAATAAAAAAATTAATTTTAAATAAGCATTGCAAATATCTTACATTGTCTTTTTCATTTTAAAATTCAAATGTCAGCGAGTGGGAAAGAGCGGCCACTTCGTCAACCGCGGGTGAGTACAAGCCGGGCTGAAACCTGCGACCACTTGATATTCAGACCACGGACATCACACGACACGTGATATTCTAACCACGGAATCAACCAGCCACGTGATATTCTAAACCATGGAATCACCAGCGACAAAGTGATATTCTAACCACGGGAATCCCACGACACTGATATTCTCAACCGGAATCACCAACGAACGTGAATTCTAACCAGGAATCAACGCCGTGATATTCTACACCACGGAATCACCACGATACACGTGATATTCTAACCTAGGAATCACCACGACACGTGATGATAAAACTTCTTGTAGGTACAGCTTGTGCTGCTTGTACTGACTGTAATGTATCAACGCGAAAGTGAAATTCTGTCTTTGGTATTAGAATAAACTTTTTGATTAATGATGTGTGTGTAACAACTGTGAATTAACATAGGATAGTTTAATTTCACGATTACGGGGAGCATGTTACAGGTGAGCCCCAAATGAGATACATTCACTGGACTAGGAAAGAATGCGCTGGCAAACAGATAAGAAATTTGAATAAAAAGATTACTCAAAGGAAACGGTAGGTTGGAACGTTCGGTATGCTGGGAGCGGGTCGTCAATGGCGAAGACAACATTCAAAAGAGAACCAGAGCAGATATTACGTGTAGTCGCTCCGCATGGGATTCAGGCAGCGTGTAGTAGACACCCCCTCTCTTCTAAACGATTTCTGTGTCTCGTCATCGCGCATTCGTCGACATTCATCGCTTCTCCGGTGCCGTATTGGTTCGTGGCTTGTCGGAATTACCACGAGGGATCTGGACAATTTGTCTGAAATCTGACTGCAAGGATACTCTGAAGACTGTCAAGTATGTAAATAAGTCACATACAAGTATGTAAATAAGTCCATACAAAGTATGTTAAATGTCACTAACAAAAGTTATTTCAGCGACTACTAGATTGGACAATTTATATGGTTAATGAATAACTGAAACCCGAGAATCCCTCCTCATCTGTTTTCAAATTTATAAACTTGTATTGTGACTAATATAATTTCTTTGATATACTGTGAAGGTTTTCATTCGCTTTGTAAAAATTTTTCTCCTTGTGTGATTACAAAAGTATCAATATTCTTGAAACGTCAACTCTTGGTACGAGGCGGAACAAACTTATATACCTTTTTAGTGATTGCGAATGAATGAAAGGTGTATGTATACATGAATAATAATATTATTAATAATATTTGTAATTATTTATATTACTATATGTTCCATATGCTCGGTCCTATGGTATCTTTGTTGCTGATCAATTATGTTGGTACTTAATTGCAATACTTATATTAATGTTGATACTATGGCCTTAGGGCCATTATTTGGAATAAAATATCTGTAATCTGTATCTGTATAAGCTCATTACAATGTATGTAAATGTAACTAAGTTCCTAAGATGTATGTAAATAAGCTCATTATAAGTATGTAAATAAGTCACGTAGATGTAATGTAAATAGTCATTAACAGTATGTAAATAAGTCACTA
>CAJDSM010028749.1:0-16184 GCA_903981925.1 Ostrea lurida
TTTGTGATGGATTGGTGTGTGTTGTGATGGATGGTGTTGTTTGTGATGGATGGTTTGTGTTGTGATGGAGGGATGTTGTGTTTGTGATGGATGGTGTGTGTTGTGAGGATGGGTGTGTTATGGATGGATGGTGGTTGTGTTGGATGGATGGTTTGTGTTGTGATGATGGTGTGTGTTTGTGATGGATGGTTGTGTTGTGATGGATGGATGGTTATCGGTGTTTTGTGATGGATGGTGTGTGTGTGATGGATGGTGTGTGTTGTGATGATGGTTTGTGTTGTTGATGGTGGATGGTTTGTGTTTGTGATGGATTGGTGTGTGTTTGTGAGGATGGTGTGTGTTATGATGGATGGTGGGTGTGGTTGTGATGGAAGGTGTGTTGTGATGGATGGTTGTGTGTGTGATGGATGGTTTGTGTTGTGACTGGCATGGATGGGTTTGTGTTGTGATGGATGGTGTTGTTGGTGATGAATGTTTGTGTTGTGATGGATGGTTTGTGTTGTGATGGATCGGATGGTTTGTGTTCTTGATTGGATGGTGTGTGTTATGATGGATGGTTGTGTGTTGTGATGGATGGTTTGTTGTTGTGATGGATGGGTGTGTGTTGTGAATGGGATGGTTTTGTGTTGTGATGGATGGTGTTGTTGTGATGGATGGTATTGTGTTGTGATGATGGTGTGTGTTGTGATGGATGGTTTGTGTTGTGATGGATGGATGGTTTGTGTTGTGATGGATGGTGTGTTGTTGTTGATGGTTGTTGTGATGGATGGTTTGTGTTGTGATGGATGGATGTGTTTTGTGTTGTGATGGATGGTGTGTGTTGATGATGGATGGTGTGTGTTGTGCATGGAGAGTGTGTGTTATGATGGATGGTTGTGTGTTGTGATGATGGTGGTTTTTGATGGGATGGTTGTGGTTGTGACTGGATGGTGTGTGTTGTGGATGGATGGTGTGTGTTGTGATTGGATGGTTTTGTGTTGTGATGGGATGGGTGTGTTTGTCATGGATGGTTTTTTGTTGTTGATGGATGGTGTGTGTTGTGTGGGATGGTGTGTGTTGTCAGGATGTGTGTTGGGATGGATTGGTTTGTCTTGTCTGGATGGTTTGTCTTGTGTGTTGTGAGGATTGGTGTGTGTTGTGATGGAGGTGTGTGTTGTGGATGGATGTTTTGTGTGTTCGTCATGGAGGTTTGTGTTTTCATGGATGGTTGTGTTGTCATGGATGGTTTTGTGTTTCATTGGATGCGTTTGTTTGTCATAGATGGTTTGTGTTGTCATGGATGGTTGTGTTGTCCATTGGATTGTTTGTGTTGTCATTGGATGGTGTGTGTTGTCATGGATGGTTGTGTGTTGTCATGGATGTTTGTCGTGTAATGGATTGGTGTTGTTGTGATGGATGGTGTTTGTTGTGATGGATGTGTGTGTTGTATGGAGGTGGTGTGTTGGGATGGATGGTACGTCTTTGATGGGATGGGTGTTGTATGTTGTGATGAATGTTTGTCTTGTGTGTTGTGATGGGATTGGTGTTGTGTTGTGATGGATGGTGTGTGTTGTGATGGACTGGTGATATTTGTGTTGTGATGGATGGTGTGTGTTGTGATGGATGGTTTGTGTTTGTGCAGGATGGTGTTTGTTGTGATGGATGTTGTTGTTTGATGGATGGTGATGTGTTGTGATGGATGGTGTGTGTTGTGATGGATGGTTTGTCTTGTGATGGATGGTGTGTGTTGTGATGGAATTTGTGTGTTTGATGGATGTTGTGTGCTTGTGATGGATGGTGTTTGTGATGGATGGTGTGTGTTGTCATGGATGGTGTGTGTTGTGATGGATTGGTGTGTTGTGTTGGATGATTGATTGATTATTTGGTTGTTTTTCGTCCCGGTAGAATATTTCACTTCATATTTGAGACGTCACCATTGCCGGTGAAGGGCTGCAAATTTAGGCCTATGCTTAGCACTCACGCTTTTAGCAATGAGGGTTCTTAGCGTGCCACACCTGCTGCGACATGTTGTGATGGATGGTGATTGTTTATGATGATGGTGTGTGGGTCATGGATGGTGTGTGTTGTGATTGGATGTTGTGTTGTCATTGATGGTTGTTGTGTTTGATGGATGGTGTGTTGTTGTGATTGGATGGTTTGTGTTGTGAATGGAGTTGTTGTCTTGTGATGGATGGGTGTGCTTGTCAATGGATGGTTGGTTGTGATGGGATGTGTGTGTTGCATGGATGGTTTGTGTTTGATGGAGGGTGTGTGTTGTGATGGATGTGTCTCTTGTGGTTGTGATGGATGGGTTGGTGTTGTGATGGATGGGTGTGTGTGGATGGATGTGTGTGTTGTGATGGATGTGTGTGTTGTGATGGAGGTTTGTGTTGTGATGGAAGGTTTGTGTTGGATGGATGGTGGTGTTGTCATGATGGTAATCATTGTTGTGATGCGATGGTTATTTGTGGTATCTTTTTTTTGTATGTAATGGATGGTGCTGTCTTGCGATGAAGGTTGTGTTGTGATGGGATGGTGTGGTTTGTGATGGATTGTGTGTGTTGTGATGGTGTGTGTGTTGTTGTATGGATGTTTGGTTGTGATGATGTTGTTTGTGATGGCATGATGTGTCTTGTGATGGATGATGTGTGTTGTTGATGGATGGTGTGGTTGTGAGGATGTTTTTTGTCTTGTGATGGATGATGTGTGTTGTGATGGATGGTGTGTGGTTTCGATGGAAGGTTTGTGTTGTGATGGATGGTGTTTGTTGTGATGATTGTGCTGTGTTTGTGATGGATGGTGTTGTTGTGTGATGAGATTTGTCTGTGATGGATGGTGTGTTTTGATGGATGGTTTCATGTGTTGTTGATGGAAGGTTTGTGTGTGCATGGATGGTTTGTGTTGTGATGGATGGTTTCTGTGTTTGTGATGGGATGGTGTGTGTTGTGATGGTGGTTTTGTCTTGTGATGATGATGTGTGTTGTGTATGGATGGTGTGTGTTGTGTGGAAGGTTTGTGTTTGTGAGGATGGGTTTGTGTTGTGATGGATGGTTTGTGTTGTGATGGATGGTGTGTGTTGTGATGGAAGGAGGAAGGGATTGTGTTTTGTTGAGGATGGTTTGTGTTGTGATGGATGGTTTGTGTTGTCATGGATGGTTTTGTTTGTCATGGATGGTGTGTGTTTGATGGATGGTTTGTGTTGTATGGAGTTCTTAGTGTTGTTGTGATGGATGTTTGTTTGTGATGGATGGTGTGTGTTGTGACTGAGATAAATGTCATATATGTGTTGTGATGGAAGTTGTGTTGTGATTGGATGGTTTGTGTTGTGATGGGATGGTTGTGTTTGATGGAGGTTTGGTTGTGTCATGGATGTGGTTTGTGTTGTCCATGGATTGGTGTGTGTTGTGATGGATGGTTTGTGTTTATTGGATGGTGTGTGTTGTCATGGATGGTTTGTGTTGTTATGGGATGTGTGTTGTTGTGAGGATGGTTCTTGTGATGGATGGGTTTTGTGATGGATGGTGGTGTTGTGATGAATGGTTTGTGTTGTGATGGATGGATGTGTGTTGTGATGGAGGTGTGGTGTTGTGATGGATGGTTTGTCTTTGTGATGGATGGTGTGTGTTGTGATTTGGATGTTGTTTTTCTATGTTGTGTTTGTGATGGATAGTGTGTGTGTGATGATGTTACTGTGTTGTTGATGGATGGTGTGTGTTGTGATGGATGTGTGTGTTGTGATGGATGGTGTGTGTTTGAGATGGATGGTTTATATATGTGTTGTGATGGATGGTGTGTGTTGTGATGGATGGTGTTGTGTTGTCATGGATGGGTGTGTTGTGAGGATGTGTGTGTTTTGATGGATGTTTGTCTTGTGATGATGTGATTATATGTTGTTGTGATGGATGTGTTGTGTTTGTGATGGATTGGTGTTTGTGTTGTGATGGATGGTGTGTGTTGTCATGGATGGTTTTGTGTTGTATGGATGGTTTGTGTCCGTTGATGGATGGTGTTGTGTTTGAAGATGGTGATGTTTGCTGTTGTTCATGATGGTGTGTGTTGTTGATGGATGGTGTGTGTTGTCATGGATGGTTGTGTTTTGTCATGGATGGTTTGTGTTGTGATGGATGTTTTGTGTTGTCACTGGGACCGATTTACAACCCTGTGCACATACAGTACAATGTTTCAGACTTTGAAATACACGTGCTTCTTATCTGTGTATGACTTCAGTATCATTGTAAATTTAGATTATACCAAGAATCGTTAGATTTTAATATGCAAGAAATCGAGGAACAATAAATATGAACGATTTATATTAGATTTATTTCCGGTACTGAGAATTTTGTATTGATGCTGATTTTGAACAAAAAATACATCCGGTTGATATCATCAGTTCGTTTAGTAGATATTGTGGTAACTAAAGATATAATACTATAGAACATTCTTAACAAAACGCTCGTGCAGTGTCACGAACAGTCAAAACTAATGATCGGTCATTAAATATTTGTTGTACGGTCAAAGAAAAAAACAAGAAGGAACAAACTAGATCAAAATAAATAAGCCTAAGAATAATGATAATGAAAAAATACCCCCTGTTTAGTATTGTACAAGTAGGCAAATAAATGATAAAGAAAAAGACTAATTTTATATGTGTTCGCTTGTGGGTATATAGGTTGATAAGGATAAGTGTTTTCCCATACTTTATTGAGAGAAATGAAGGAGAATACATTCAAAAGTTAATCATTATTTAAATGACAAATGAAGAGATTACCATGAAGTATAGATAACCATTACATAGAATTCAAGATAAGTCGGAAATAGTACAAAATATCGCCCCGACGTATTACATCATGTGGAATTTTAACATAACCAAATAGGGGAGAGACATGAGAACTGAGATAAAATGTAATTTCCTAAGTTTATTTCCAATGGAGTCCTTTTAAACATGGATATTTACGAAAGGGGCTCATTGCGTGGGAGGAACGGAATACCAGGAGGAAACTCATGTGTCCGAGCGGGCGACCCTCAAACATCACGTGCACGGGGATTGAGCTTAGATCGCAGTGGTGACAAGCGAATTCCCTCTGCGCTACCCGGACATATGTATATGTGTACACGTGTTGACGTAATTATTTAAGAAATAAATTTAATTTTAAAAAATGTGTGAGGGTTATGGACAGCAATGCTTCACATTGGCATACTTCTCCTGAAGAGTTCACATATTCAGCATTCTTTACACGTTTTTGGTCAAATTTCCTTCGGCCGATCTCTCTTTCCTGCGTATTGTTCTTATTCCTCAGATAAATATATTTACCCAATGAACGCGAACATTACGATATTCAGGCTACCCAATAACAGCTGACTATTTACCGATTCAGGCACCCAATGAACACGACTATTACCGATATTTCAGCGCACCAATGAACAGCACTTTTTATACGATATTCAGGCACCCAACTGAACAGTGACATTTCAACGATATTGCAGGCACTCAATGAACAGCGACTACTTTACCGATATTCAGGCACCTATATGAACATGACTATTTTACCGATAATTCAGGCACCAATAACCAGCGTTACTATTTTACCGATATTCAGTGCACCCAACTGAACATGACTATTTACCGATATTCAGGCACCCAATGAACAGTGACCTATTCTACCGATATCGGCACCTAATGAACAGCTGACTATTTTACCGATATTCAGGCACCCAATGAACAGTGAACTATTTACCGAATCAGGCATCTCAAGTGAAACATCGACTATTTGGTGAGCGGTACTACGTCCGTTCGTGGATGTCAATGATCCTTCTGGAAATCCGGGTTAGACAGGTCCTACGGGGGTACCCCTTGCTGTTGAAAGAGACGCACTAAATAGGATGAGTAGTCTTCGTATGAGACCGCAAAAAACCGAGGCCCTAGTATCACAGCAAGGTGATGGCACGCATAAAGACCCCTCCCTGCTCAAATGCTAAAGACGCTTGATTCAGCGGAGGTCTGAAATTTTTGCAACTTCCGGAGTAAGATGAGGCCCGTCCATATAAGTGGAATTCGTCAAAGCGGGACGATTAAAAAATAAAAATCAATCTATCTTATGTAATCAATGTCAATTGAATACTGCATGCGACACTTTATAGAAAATGTCAACATAAAGTCTTACGAATAGTTGTCTTAATACAGTAAATACCTTCTAATCTCGAAGTCCCTCGGAAATTCGAAAAAACTTAGAGATATCCGGGGGTTCGAGATATCCAAATTCGTATCTTCAACATTTTTTTTTGTTTGGACGGAGGGTATTTGATGAATCGCGTGTTTCGATGAATTGGCGCGGACTTTAAAACTCACCGAGTACAACAGCTGTTAAAACTAGTATCGCAGACCCAGGTCGTACCTGGAAAAGCGACGTGGATCAATTAATCAATTAGTCTTCTATCAGGCCGCGGGGCGTGAAAAACGTGATTTGAGAGGGCCACGTATGTAAGCAGACCGGAACAATGACTGCACTGTCGAAGATAAACCATGGTGAACATGGGGCACGGGACCATGAAGAACCTACTTCGACATAAGGGGGTAATTGCGAGATAAACAGGTTCGAGATAGTAGGAGTTTTTTAATACATTTATAATAGGGAAAACGGCCGGGACCGGCCGCTGACTTCGACAGTAAGCGGGGTTTCGAGATATGCCATGTTCGAGATACAGGTAATTTGTACTGTATTTGATAATATCAATCTGTACTTCAAAGTGCGAGCACTAAAATAAAATAACTAGCAACAATTTCCGCATTTTATTCAACTAAAATTAAGATAAAAGAACTATCCATATGATATCTCAGAATCTCGGCCTTTACGGTATCATTAATATTCATGAAAATTTGTGTATCCTTATGTCATTTTGAAAACTGTGTTATCTCTTATGTAATCCTTATGTTGTATATCAGAATATCTGCGTATATCGTTTAGATTCTCCTTGCTGTACACTTTCCCATGTTTTCGAAAGGAAGTTTTACAATGAGAATAACTCCGGCCACTGTGTTAGTAGAGAAGCCACCACTGCAAAGCGCCCACCCCCAGCCAAAGATGCTTCAGGAAGGGCCGCATAGATCAAACACGGTTCAGGAATAGAAAGCCCGCCGTACAACAAGTGAAGTTTGTATTTTAGATGAAACGCAACCAGCTGGGGCTAGGCGAGCTCCTCTTAATGTCCCGTTATCGTCTCCATTACGTAATAATGAATTTTATGGTTAGTTCCCCATAAACAATGTTTTTAAACTTACAATCTGTTTAGCTCTCCAATATAAATAATTGTATCCTGATTTAGCTTTAGATACCCCGTGACGAGTAACAGTGTGAAGAAAACGTAGTGGGCGATCGATCTTTGGTACATGTAGAGTATTTACTTTACGAATATCTGTCACGTGTCAATTACAATTTATATAGAGCGAATATATATTTCGTATAAAAAAAACCTTTTTGTACCTGGATGATATGAATGGAATATAAGTTAAACTAATATTGTAAATACCTGTTGCGAAACACGTGACTTACGCTACGTATATAATACGATGATAATGGCTGAGCCTTTTTTCCATCAAGAATGTACAGGACCGAGAAAACGATCGTAAGCGAATGGAAATCGCAATAATGCGAAGCAGCGAACGTGCCGGACTGGCCTCAACCAGCCTACAATAATTTTAGAGAAAGCACACTTTAAGCACGATCAGGTGAAATTGGGTGAAGCTGGTAAAATGTTGATAAAAGTGTTAATCTGGTAACCATTTATATCTATTGGTATTGGAAATCTTCAACATACAAGTTAGCATAGTTTTGCCAGTCAGGTGTTATACCATATCTACAACTGTAGTTGTGTGTATAAACCGTACTATTACAAATTTGTGAAAAAGCTCTGTGTACAGAAATTTCAGACAGATGCCATATTAGAACAGGTAGAAGAATCCAAACCAAGAGTGAATATACGCTGAGTGGAAATCAAAGTCAATTGTTTGGTGGGGGACCAATGTTCGTGGATTGTCGTGGGTCCCCTTACCGACGAATTTATGTCCCCGCGAAATAGCTGATTATTTTTCTTTTAATCTTTTATTAAATATATATGCCGATGTCGCATGTAATTATCAAGTTCCCGAAATTACGTCGCCACGAAACCCAGCAAAGATTAATTGGTTACCACGAGCATTGGCCCCACAATTAAAATATGATTCCACAGTATTGTACTTGTAAATGACTATTTACATAACTTGTAGTGATATACTACATACTTGTAAAGACTTATTTTACAATACTTTAGTAGTGAGTATACTGTACAGTACTATGTAAAGACTTATTTAACAAATACTTGTAGTGGAAAGCTTATCATATTATAGTAGTGAATATATTACATATTGTGGTATACTTATTTACGCTACAATGTAATGAATTAGACTTCAGAATATCTGTTTTTGCATACATTAATGAACTTATTACATAACTGTAGTGACTTATGTTACATGAACATGGTAATGACTTTTTACAATACTGTAGATGACTTTTTTGAAAACATACTTGTAGTGATAATGATTTACAATATTTGTGGTTACTCATTACCACATGTAATGACTTATTTTACAGTCATGTAAATAAGTCACTACACCATATAGGAAATAAAGTCATCTACAAGGTAGTAAAAAGGTCACTTGTAGTGACTATATCAAGAAAATGGTATTTATATACATGTAGTGACTTACTACATACTTGGTAGTGGACTTATTTTACAGTACGTATAAAGATGACCTATTTACAGG
Source organism: Ostrea lurida (assembly GCA_903981925.1). Classification (NCBI taxonomy): domain Eukaryota; kingdom Metazoa; phylum Mollusca; class Bivalvia; order Ostreida; family Ostreidae; genus Ostrea; species Ostrea lurida. The sequence goes on from CAJDSM010028749.1 coordinate 8,777, forward strand.
TACTGTAGTGATATACATACATGTAGTAGACATTATTTGACATACTTGGTAATTGACTTATTTACATACAAATAGTGACTTATTTACATATTTGTAGTGACTTATTTACTTCTTGTAGTGACTTGTATACATACTTATAATGACTTTATTTACTACTTGTAGAACTTATTTTACATACTTTGTAATGACTTATTTACATACTTGTAGTGACTTATTTACATACATGTAATGACTTATTACATACTGTAAGTGCGTTATTTACATACTTGTAGTGATATATTTACATACACGTAGCTACTATTTACACTACTTGTAGTGCCTGTTATACATACTTGTTAGTGACTTATTTAAACATACTTGTGTGACTTGTATACGATACTTATACGATGACTTATTTACTATTAGTGGACTTATTTAACCATACTTTAGTGACTTGTAATACATACTTAATGACTTATTTAACATACTTGTGTGACTTATTTACATACTTGTAATGACTTTTTACATACTTGTAGTGACTAATTTACATACATGTAAATGATTATTTACATACTTGTAGTGCGTTATTTAACATACTTGTAGTGATATATTTACAGTACATGAGTGACTATTTACATACTGTGTAGTGACTATTTACTACATGTAAATGGACTTATTACATACTGTAGGGTTATATACATAACTTGTAGTGACTTATTACATACTTATATGAACTTATTTACATAACCAATGTAATGACTTATTGACATACTTGTAGTGCGTTATACAAATACTTGTAGTGACTATTTACATACTTTTGTATGACTTATTTTACATACTGTTAGGTGGCGTTTTTACATACTTGTAGTGACTTATTTACATACTTGTAATGAACTTATTTACATACATCTAGTGACTATTTACATCCTTTATAATGGCTTATTTACATACTATGTAGTGCCTTATTTACATACATTGTACATCTGTAGTGCCTATTTCCATACTTGTAAGTGACTTATTTACATACTTGTAAATGACTTGATTTACATCATGTAGTGACTTATTACATACTTGGTAGTGCGTTATTTACATACTTGTAGTGACTTATTACATACTTGTAATCGACATTATTTACATACATCTAGTGACTTTATACATACTTAATAATCGAACTATTTACATACATGTAGTGACTTATTTACATACTATGTAGTGACTATTTAATACTTTGTAGTGAGCTTATTACATACTTGTAGTGACTTATTTTACATACTTGAAAGACTATTTACCATACATCTAGGTGACTTATTACCTATTTACATACTTGTAATGACTTATACCGATACAGTACAGATATTTTATTGCCAAATAATGGCCCTATAGGGCTAATAGTATCAGACATGTATATTAAGTATTGCATTAATAATACATAATTGATCAGCAAACTAAAGATACAAGGATACGATGCCATAGGGAACAATAGTTAATAAATATCACAAATATTATTAATAATTTATTTTCATATAATACATACACCTTTCATTCATTCGCAATTCACTAAAAAGGATATAGTATTTGTTCGCCTCGTACCCAAGAGTTGACGTCAAAGAATATGCAAACACTTTTGGTATCACACAGGAGAAAATTTTTTTACAAAAATAAAAAGATGTGAAAACCTTCAACATGTTATCAAGAATTATATATCACAGTACGGTTTATAATTTGAAACATATGAAGATTCTCCGGGTTTCATTATTCCTTAACCATATAATTGGTCCCATCTAAGTAGTCGGCTGAAATACTTTGGATGACTTATTTACATACTTGTAGTGACTTATTTACCATACTTTGAAACCAGGTTGGTCTGCAGGGAGTAGTCCTTGCAGTCAGATTTTCAGAACAAATTGTCCAGCAGTCCCTCGTGGTAATCGGACAAGCCAACGAACCAATACGGCCGGAGACGGCGATGATATTGACGACGAATGCGGCGATGACGAGGACACAGAAAATCTTTAAGAAGAGAGGGGTGTCCCACTACACGCGCTGAATCCCATGGCGGAGCTACTCAACACGTATATCTGCCTCCTGTTCTCTTTGAATGTTTTTTTGTCTCGCCATGACGACCGCTCGCGCAGCCGATACCGAACGGTTCAACCTACCGTTTCCCTTTGAGTAAATCTTTTCAATTCAAATCTTATCTGTTTGCCCAGCCGCATGCTTTCCTGGTCCAGTGAATGGTATCTCATTGGGGGGATCACTCTGTAAACATGCTCCGTAATCGTGAAATGAAACTTATCCTATTTAATCACATGTTGTTACACACCTATCAATTAATCAAAATGTTTATTCTAAATACTCAAAGGACAAGAATTTCACTTTCGCGTGATTTGCATACAGTCAATGACATTCAGCACAGGCGTACCTAACAGAGTTTTATCATCACGTGTCCGTGGTGATTCGTGTGTTAGAATATCACGGTTCGTGGGATACCCGTGGTAGAATACACGTGTCGGTGATCCCGTGGTTAGAGAGAATATCAACGTGTCGTGTGATTCCTGTGGTTAGAATATATGCGTGGTGATCCCCGTTGGTTAGAAATCACGTGTCGTGGTGATTCCGTGGTTAGAATATCACGTGTCGTGTATCCGTGGTTAGAATATCCCGTGTCGTGGTGATTCGTGGTTAGATATCACGTGTGTGTGATCCCGTGGGTTAGAATATGCACAGTGTCGTGGTGATCTCCGTGTATTAGAATACACTGATGTTCGTGGTTGATGCCCGTGGTATAGAATATCCCCGTGTCGTGCGTGATTCCGTGGATTAGAATATCAGTTCGTGGTGATCCGGGATTAAGATAATATCACGTGTCGTGGTAATCCAGTGTTAGAATATCACGTGTCGGGTGAACGCCGTGTTAGAATATACTGGAGAGGCTGTCGTGGTGATGTTCACGTGAGTTAGGAAAATCACAGGCGTGGTGATTCCGTGTTAGAAATTATCAATTGTGGTGCGCAACGGTATTCAGCGAGCGAGCTCGTATTTACCGTGTCTGACCACTAGCCACGCCGTGACATTTGGTAATTTGTAAGATATTGGTGCATATGCTATTTAAAAATTTATCTTTTTTTATTCACATTGATTGTCATTCAGTGAAACAATGCAATTTAAGTAATAAAAGATAGAGTGGGGGGAAAAATTATAAATACTTGCCAGCTAAGAACCAAAATAGTATGTGGTGTTTACTAGTCATTGCACGAAGCCTAGTTTTGTCAACCCTCATTTGATTTTTAACTGACCCTAACAACTTTTTATTGAAGAAATTTTTGATAAATTGTTTCCTGAATATTTTGTCTCTGCTCTAGGACTAACCTGATTTTTACCCACTCTTACACACAGATAAGAGACATCCAAAGCAGTTGACAGGTACGTGTTAAAAGCGTAAACTATACATTAATTACACATAATTGTCCCGTGTGCTTTGTGTTTCACTCTTTGATTACGAATTGACCTTGAACCCGATGTTAACAAAAAAAAAAAAAAAGAAAACAAAAAAAAAAAAAAAAAAAAAAAAAACCTACGGAAACCCATTAGGCCAGTACAGAGAGAGATAATTTTTTTTAAAATTTCGTTTTAAGGGCATACGCAAATTACATTTTACAATTTTTTTTATCTACATCTCGCAAAAATTTGAAGACTTCTGCAATAGACGAATGAGATAGGAGTTAGCAGGCCAGACAGCAAACATCATCCAGATCCTTCAGAATCATAATGTGGATGATGATGTGAAAATATAAATACAACAACTCGCTGCAAGTGTTTTGTTAGTATGTATAACAGTCAGGCAGTTGAAATTTAGCATTACTTCAAAGAAGGTAACGCAATTCAATGGATAGAATAATGGTGGGCACAATCTACATTCTCCATGCAACAGTTTATCTTTTTCCAAAACACCAAAGGAAATGATAGTACTGATTTTTTCTCGTAATAGAATATCTAAGAGGTGAGGCGAGATGATTTTATATTAAGAATAATTCTATAAATATAGTACGATATCGAACGTTGCGTATGACCGTTAAATACGCAAACAGTCTTTTGCGTTATAAACGAAAAATTGTTTGCGTGTTTTTAATAAGCAAAAACTTTGTGATTTAAAAACGCAAAATAGATTAGCGTTATAAAAAGCAAAAGGATTACTCATAGCAAAGAAGCGGCTTTTCCTCAAAAAGTAAAAACAAGACCGCAACCCTATTGTGTACTATATGATTTAATCAGATTGACCTCGACATCTTTAGACACATATAGTATGTAATCGTATATTCTTATGATCAGATATGCGAAGTCAACATGAGGTCGATCGAATAACAGAGCATTGCTCTTATTGCGTCGTTTGCAGTTAGATAAGTTTCCCACCCCATTTATAGAGCATCTTGAAGGACACAAATATGACACATTTTTTATGTTGCGTAATTTTGTTGGATACCTCAGATTGATTTTCATATTTTTATGGGAAATTAAGTTGTTATATACAATTTTGATGATAATTTTCATTTAAGCCGCGTTTGGGTTAAAGATGGCAAGAAAAGAAATAAGAAGGAGTTGAATTTACACAAAGCCTCTATGTCCGTGTCTAACCGATATTGAAAATGAGTAAAGGCACCGCTAACAAAGGGCACAGACAAGCAGTTGTAAATGTTGCCCTAGGCTCCATGTTGAATTGTATACCAAAACAAAAATATATAAAGATATATAAATTGAATGTTTTATGCAATCACTGTCGTCGTGATTCCGTGGTTAGATATATCACGTGTCGTGTGATTCCCGTGGATAGAATATGCTACGTGTCGTGGGAATTCCGTGGTTAGAATTATCAACGTGTCGTGGGGATCCGTGAGTTAGAATATCACGGTGTCGTGGTGATCCGTGGTTAGAAATATCACAGTGTCGTGGTAGATGATCCGTGGGTAGAATATCAAGCGTGTCGTGGTGATCCCGTGGTTAAATATCACGTGTGTCTGGTGATTCCGTGGTTAGAATAATCTACGTGTCGTGGGTAATTTCCGGTGGGGTAGCAATTCCGATGGTCCGCAGGTTTCAGCCCGCTTGTACATCACCCGGGCGTCTGAACGAGAGTGGCGCGCTCTTTCGCTACTTCGACGCTGACATTTGAATTTAAAAATGGATAAAACTGTAAGATATGTGCAAAGCTTATTTAAATTAATTTTTTTTTATTCAAGAATGATTGTCATCAGTGGAAACAAATGCGAGCTTTAAGTAGAAAATAAGAGTGGAGAAACATGTAAAACTTCCCAGCTAAGACCAAAGAAAATATTATGTTTGTTTACTGATCCATTACAACCGAACCGTGAAAATTTTCACATCCCAACTCCTAAAACTTCTTATTGGAAAATTGGTAAGTCTTTTCACCTAATAGTTGTCTCTCTACCAGAGTCTAACTGATTGTTGTACCTCCACTTTGCACCAAGCTACATGTAACAATCCACATAGCAGTTGACCAGTCCGTTTAGAAAGCTGTAAACATACAATAAGTTACAACAAGTACCGTGTGTTGCCCCTTCACTCGAACTTTGTATATTTTCTTTTTTTTGTATCATGAATAACTTTACTCGCAACTTATAAGTAATGCAAAAAAAAAAAAATAATAAACAAAGTAACAATAAAAAATGAAAATAAAAAAGAATAATGTAAAAAATTTAAAAACTGAAAACAAAAAGCCACCACCCATAAAAAAAACCATAAATACAAAAAAAAAACACAAAAAAAAAAACATCACCTCCCGCACTCCGTCTAAAAAAATAAATAGATAATGAGTATTGAAAAAGAAAGATAAAACAGAAAGTAAAAATAAAATTAAAATAATAAATATATGAGAATAAAATGAAAACAAATCTAACTAGACATAACATTTGAAAACATAAAAAACCCAAATCATAAATCAAACCCCACCAATAGAAAAAACATACAACCCCAAACACCGCCCCCGCGTGCTAAAAGGACCCTGTATTTTTCATTAGATTATTTCTCTTTGCATAGGATATATAAATACAATTTCAATATAGATTTTCTTACCTCTCAGTGGGTCTCGCACATATTATAAACCCTGTAGGTTTTATATAGTTATGTATTATAACTTGTTACCTATAGAGATGTAATTATATAGTATTTCAAAACGCGAGTGTAACTTGTCACTAGGCAGCTATCCCACCTCTGGTGTGTCCAGGGGTCCGTGTTTGCTATTTCTTAGTTTTCTGTCTTCATTGGATTTATAAAATGTATGACAATTCGTTATCTCCATGCCGTGTATGTAGAGATAAGAGCCCCTCATTAGTGCCATCTTATCCAAGTGTTTCGGAAGACTATGTAGAAATATGAAGAACGTAATACGCATATTCCTAACCTTCTTAACTAATTCAGGTATTGTCATATAAAGATTATATATTTTGTTTTTGAAATGTAATTTCGCGGTGTATAACAAGTATTTAAATACCGTATGTTTAATTGATTTCGCAGTATCTAAAGGATATACAGACACCATATTATACAGTGGCGGATCCAGGATTTCTCCAAAGGGTCCTTTGACACAATGTTAACTTCGCCTTTTTGTGTTGATAAAGGGGGCCAGCTATGTACGTCTCCGGATAGACATGTAGGATGAAGCCAAAGTGGGGGCCGGAAGCTCTTGAGTTTAAGGGCTTTTAAAGTTATTTTTAGGGCTTTATTTAGTTATAATTCTAAACATAATAATAATTTTCATCACGAAAAGGGGGTGGAGGTGGGGGCTGGGCCCCCTCTAAATCCGCGCATGTTATATGTATTGATTTTGCGATATCTAACGAATATTTAGCTCTGACGGATCCAGGATGTGTCGAAATGGGGCCCCGGGTCTTCGAAAAGAGTGGGACAATGGGCTAGAGGCTTCCCCCGGAAGCTTATGGTTTAGGGACTTTTAAAACTACTTTTAGGGGTTTATTTAGCTATACCTCTATACATACAAAATGATAATTTTGGTTACGGAAGGAGGGGGGGGGGCTCTAAATATTTAGACACCATATTATATATTGATTTTGCACGAAAGTTTCGGACGCTTGTTTCTGCTGAGCTGAATACACACACCAAAAAATGTAGGCTGTCACGTGACGTGAATGTAGGCTGTCACGTGACGAAAATGTAGGCTGTCACGTTTTGGTCCGTTACCTGCAATACAAAATCCCAACTGGTATTCCACGGATTACTTCTTTCCACAAAATTGGCAGTCTATTTATCCAACAAAAATCATTCATTTTCTGAAACGTTTCGGAGGTAATCAGGTATTAATCATCTTTCTACTCAGCTCTTACGACATCTCTCTTTTCTAGTGTAGGTGCCAGGTGTAAATGAACTACAATGTATAACACAAATAGGCGAAGGTAAC
>CAJDSM010028750.1:111-23616 GCA_903981925.1 Ostrea lurida
GCGTCGTTTATATTTCTTGAGCCTTTTTAGCATAACCGACCTGTAACACCGTTACCATTCTGCACCGGAATTTGTACGGCTTTACCATCACATTAGAAGAATATGCAATAAAGAACCTTCTTTGTGCTTATGGTTCTTTAGACAACCACAGGCCTTCTACCGTGTTTTGTTTCCAATTTTTCTTACTGGTTCGAAATAGTGAACCCATTTTTTGTCACCAGTAACAATGTTTGCAAATGTCTTTAATCGAATTTGGAAACCACTTTGAGCGGTTTGTACTCGTATCTGTCAATATATGGGGTATCCATATGGCTGTAATCTTTCGTACTTTCAAACTAGCCTCAAAATGAAATGCACCCGCGATAACGATCGATATGCCAACAGATTTGGCAATATCACGAAATCGTGTATGTGCCATAACTTCAATTATTTCCCTGACTTTTGAGACATGTGTCGGCCAGGTTTGCTGCAGCTTTGACGGGCTCTGTGCCAGTCAGAAACTCCTTTATCCACCAACGAACTGTCTCAAAAGATACCTTATCAACCCATAAACTTCCCCCAATTCAGTTAAAACAGTATTACCGAATAACCTAGTTTGTGCAAACTTTTATATAAGCTATATAATTTCTACAATATTCTCAACATATTTACAACAACGGCCAACGACATGCTCTATTGAAATGACTTCTTCGCTAGCCAAGGGTGACGATACCGATGATTCCTCTTTCGCCCTGTGAAAGAGAAACACCGTGTATCGTCACCCTTGGCTAGTGAAGATGTTGAAATGACTGTAAGTTTAAAACTTTGTGGAGGTGAAAGCTTTTGTTGATACCGTTCGAAAAGTATTGAAAAGAACTATTCAAAGAGTATCATCATCCACAAAATCGTGTAAAGCGTATCGCGCTGTGGTACAACACACACATACATACTAGTATCGAACAGCCCTCAGTCAATGCATACAATTCCTGTTCTAAAACACAAAACGAAAAAATGGACATTTAAAGCATATAAATCATTTTACCGTAACAACCCTCACCCCTCAACAAGTAAAGGAAATGACTAGTATAAATCCCTATACAATTTTTTTCTCCAAAATTTTGTTCTTCACTTTTTATGATTAAAATATCATGAAAGTTCTTTATTACTATGCAGCATTCAAAATGCATAAGTTACAAAATTAGCAATTCATAATTTGTTTGTAAATAAAAACACCGGTTATAACGCAACATTGGGGATGGCGGTCCTTGTGCAAATTCAGGTGATGATTCTGCAGATTATAATTTTCTGGACTAATACGTGAGTAAATTTGAAAATTTTCACGTTTACTCTCCCTGTTGGGTCTTTTTCTTGCTTCGGAACCACCACGCAATGTTGCGCATGTCCAAATGTAGCGTTGTACTCGGTGATAAAAAGACTCGGAAGTCTTTGTTTACAGGACAGTGTTGCGGCTAAAATATAGCTCTTATTCTTGCATTCAAAAATCGCGAATCAGTCCCTTCAATACATTTTCACTATATAACCATATTAGCCCTGTTAAGGGCCGGGCCTAAACCCCTGACCCAGAAATTCCATAGGGCATCTTAAATATATATGGGAGTAGAGAAGATTTTCTAAGATTTGATAAAAGTTCTAGAGATGTTCATTCTGGCTCCACCCCAGGACCTGAATGTGGAAGTAGAGAACAAGATTTGTGAAAATTTGGCATTTTTTGGCCCCATTCCCTAAGGTGCAAGAGTTCCAAATTTACAATTGATCCCCCCCCCGCCCCTCCCCCCCCCCCCCCCCCCCCCCCCCCCCCCCCCAATTTGAAAGGTAAGTAAAAAAGTCAAGAAGTAAAAAAAGTTCAATTGGTTAAAGGGGCATAGACATGTTTTGGCTAAAATTTCATTAGAAATAACTTGGTTAAGCATTTTAAACATATTAGAACAAATGCATACAGTATAAAGAATAGTTAGCCGCCAACAACGCTGTCCTAGGTCCCATTTAATGCATGACGCCAGACACAGACCAATAGGTTACTAAGGTTCCTGTTGGGAGCAGTATTGTCTATGTAGTGTCTATTATACAGCAATTCCCCTGATATTCTCAGATACTTATACAGCAGAAGTCACAGAAAGGTGGAAGTACTTAAAACAATAATCAACAACATCAAAATAAGCAAATAGATTTTATTCACTGCATCTCGGAAAACAGACCTAAATCTATATTCACTCTGATTTCATTAATATTCATTGCTCAATAAAATAAATTACCACAATCACAGACATCAAATTGCACTTGATGAAATCATAAATATCTAAAAATCATCAAAAATTTCTGTCCTTTTCCAGCATGCAACATAGTTTATCATCTTAAAATGTGGTGTCGTCTGCTACAATGTACTTATAAAAACAGAGAGACATGTATCAATCAGTTTACTGCATCTTGATACAGTAATAATTTACTATTTTAAATTTCAAACATTTCCTTAGACCAAACGATGATATTAACGATATTCTCCCAGGAAATGCAAGACACACATTTAAAATTTTCCTCAATTTTGTAACAGACACGAGAGAATTTTCATAGAAAACTCTAACAATAATTATATTATTTTAACCTTAACAATATATCATTTTATTAAGTACAAGACATGGCATTACGTGACCGTTATAGTTAATGAATTACCAATACACAGCAACCATCCAGATCAATGCTCTTGAATTACGCGGTATCCCAATGTGGCTCGTTTAACCGTCTGGAACATCTCTTTGGGAAGTAGTTAATCATTGGATATCTGTTCATAGAATCAATCTACTATTCATATACGAAAGTAAAAAACAAAATAATGCCTTCATTTGTTATAATTGGTATCTTTTTGTAATATTGTAATTTTTTTTAACGAATAAACATCATAAAAACACATTGTTAAGAAATCTAAATAATTACGGTAATATAAATGGTTATCTTATTGTAATGGTAAAGTATTTCAGTTTCACTATTATTAGGATTTTGTTCAAGATTTTTATAATATTCAACAAATAGAGGAAGAAGTTGCCAAAATGCAATAAGCTAAAAAACATTTAGTTATCAATATTCTCCATAGATATGTTATTTCTTAAAATAAATGTCTTCTAACTCTTTGGTGTCCATTTCAAAATATTACAGGGAATTTCCTCCCCAAATTTCTTCTAAAATGGGATTTTGAATGGTAACATTGTCAAATCCACATGCAGTACATCGACAGAAGTCAGACAAACAGGCACGCTGGAAACATGGCTGTCCAATGGGGCGTATAATGCTTGGTGTGCCAGTAGTTGTTTAAATATGAGGAGCTATTGTAGTCCAAATTTTTTTTTTTAAAGATGAATGCATGATTATCGTGTTTCAGCGGCATATATTAAAATATTGATAGAAGATTGTCATGTAATGTATTAAAAGTTTGTATATGTCAAAATCATTGGGGGTATTTAGGCTATACACTTTTCACTAAATTTCAAAACCTGAAACCAATATCAATATTACTATAGAAGGTACTTATGCATTTAAATGTACACAGATGAATTAAGTTGCTCATAAATTATGCTGTCATAAAAGATATGATGTTTGAAAAGTAATTTGTTTAATGAATTATATATAGGTATTCAAGAACAGACTTAGTCTATGCCAGTCTTCTCTTTAAAAGATTTTAAAGGATTGTCAGAAAAATTGGATTACAGCAACTGTTTGTACCTTTAATGCTTCATCATTTCGCTCAGATACTGCTGTGCATACTGTTTACTTAAACTTCAACCGTGTTTATCGACCACTGGATCATGAAGGAAGTCCAACATTGAATTAATGTATTCCAAGCAATTTATCAATTCACATTAATGTCTATGAATTCATTAAAAACCAATTAAAGAAACCCTTAAAGAGCAATTTTTTCAGCTAATATTGTTGACTCCTTCATAATATGGTAACTTAATTTGTCTCATTTTTCACTAAAACAGACACCAAATGTAAACATGAATGCACAAAATAATGTAAATCTATGGCAAAAATGCAATACATCTCAAAAAAAAAAAAAAAAAAAAATCAATTCCCCTTTTTAACAGATATCAACTTAATTGTCAACCGGCTATAATAACAGCAACATGTTTCAAGATGGTCAAAAAATGAAAAAACAAGAAATATTCTAGTATTGAAAGTCTCATGAAATCGACAGAAACATTGGAAAAACAATAATGACTGATTCCCGATAGTCTCTCAAACACATTAGTACAAAAATAACTGGAGTACATTCAAATCTTTACAATTTCCTTTGCAGACAAGTGGTCAATTATGTAGTTACCTTTCTGAACTGGCTTTGGTACACACCTTAATACATACTATAAATGTACAGTCATGAGACAGTGAACAATATAAACAATACATGTTAATATTGATAATATTGCCACCTCACTAAATAAACACATCGATAAGCAGTCCCAAATACATCCTGGAGCCTGTATATGTAATGCAGAAAATAGCACAACAAAGTGGCAAGTTAAGCTGAACACTCTTACTGATTAAATAAAAAATTAGTTCATTCTAATAATATCATTTAATGTTTTTTCACTGATCACCTAGCGCCAGTTCTCATTGGTTAAAACACCTTTAAGAATTGAGGTGATTTTTTGATCACCGTACACTGAACAACAAATAAAAGTCTAATGGAATATGTTTGTTGTTGTACATATAAAAAGTTAAATGATACGAAAAAATCTTATATTTTTTTCGGGTGATATGCAGGTTATCACCTGAGATTTTAGATGGTAAAACTTTCATCATCGCGCTTTCGTGCATTGATTGAGTTGACCGTCTAAAATTCAGTGATATTGCATCACCCGAAAAGAATATAAGATTCATTCTTATATTCAATTTCTATTCATTCTACTCTTTGTCAATTTCAAAATTTGTCATGTTTAAATGTTCCCCGCACCTGTAATGTGTCATAGAATTAAGATGTACATTTCACATACTCATAGTAAAATGTAACATTATAATCAGTATCATCACAAATAAATTTACTATTTTATATCCATATATATGTTTTGTACAAAGTAACGCTGACTTTTTTTTTTAACAAAGCGATCAGTTTACATGTGTCAATATTTGATAACTATGAAATGGCAAATACACAAATTTATAAATCATCACTTTGAGTTTTATATATCATTAATAAAAAAAAGAAGAGAAGTTTATTGCTATCTATACAGCTAAGCTCCTACTGCTAATATCATGTTCTCTTAACACTAACTGCAGTTCATATAAAAAATCAGTACTGGTGGGAATAGTATTGTGCACAGTACTCATTTTCTCTTTTCAGAAAACAATTATTTGGCTATTCAAGGGAAAAGAGGTCAAAGATATAAACCAATCAAGTTCACACTGATATCTGTCTCATTTCTCCACTTAAATGTAACTATACTTGGCCCTTATATCACATACTGAAAAAAATATCAAATAAAAAATACATATAGATTACATATAATACTTTGAAAACTGTGTATTTTTGATTAAAACTAGCTTCTGAATTCAAAGATAGTCAGAATTTTTATAAAAGCCCTTAACATGCATTCTAAAAAATATTTCAGAAATATAAGCTCGTGTTATACGTGAAAGCTTTCTTCCTGTTTTATCATCGTGTTGTGGAATTACCAACACAAGTCTTTAAATTGAAATGGCAGTTTTAGAATAGATGGTGATGACCTCTCGTTTCCACAACCTCGAACCTCGAAGAAACGGCTAAACCTCTGTTACACCGTCCAATATTCCATGACTATTCACTCCGTTAAGGTTTATATCATGAAGTATGATTGTGTAACATTAATATGTATGACAAATTGGGGAACCGTTCTAAGTTCAAACTCGGGGCGTGCAAATTCTAATTTTGGTACACCTTCTTGCTTTTCCTAAATTATCATTAAATTTTTATCCCGTATCAGCAAACTTAAAGAAATCTCACACAAGTAATAATCACTGAACAATTATGGTTCAAAAAGTAAACTCAATGACAATTTCGGTAATAAATTGTTTTTTGTGTCAGTTAAATTGTGACATTTTTGGCTAGTTAATCAAAAAATTCACAATAAACAATTTTCTTTAATAACTGATTTCACAATTAAAACTGGTGAGGGAAAAATTGTACTTGAATCATCAAAATTGGTAGTTGAATGTTCAATAATTGATCTTAAACTAATTCTAATGTGAAATCTAATGTGACGATTTTTTAGGATGTCCAAGTAAATAAAACAGAATTCACCACCAATATTTCAGTATGAAAAAGCACTCGCCAGAAAGTATGTAAAGTGGTTCAAACCCCACACTCCGGTCATGTAGCAATGCACAAAACACTTCGATCAATGACACATGAATTGAAATAGAAGATGTATCTTGAACTTTTCAGTTAATCAAATTATAAGATCTCTACCTTGTATATTTCAAAAGTGAAAACCAGGATTAGTTTCAAACAAAGAAACAGCTACACGTTTAGACAAGACCAGTTACGCCCCCTCTTTAATTTCGGGGGATGCTTTTTTGAAAACTAACCACTGTATTCATTCCACATGTAAAGGATACAGTTTGCTCGCCGGCCTCACTTGGGCGGCGCTGGGAGAAGGAGGATAACCAGTTGTGCTTCGTGGGACGATCTCCATATGATAACCTCATTCAGTCTCACAGCTGTGTGCATGCTCGGCGATGTTCTTCTCTGTCTCTGTGAAAAAGATTTTAAATTCTAATGCAATGTTTGTTGTAACACGTATTTTGATTGGATAATGCACTGAGATTTGTGGTGGTTTAAATGAGCGTTAAGCAGATGGGAAGCTTTCGACTTGTGACGTCATAAATGCCGTGACGCAAAAACATACATCAAGATGGGAAAGCTTTCCGATTGTGACGTCATAATGCCGTGACGCAAAAATATTACGTCAAGCGTGAGACATTCATACAAAATAGCAAAAACAATGTAAACATAAAGCAAAAATTGCATTGAGAATGGGAATAACTACCTTGTCATTTGGTGTGATTTGCGACCCGATAATGCGTTCGCCGGAAAACTAGTTTGCAACCGTTAAATCAGCAGATACGGTCGAATCACTAAATGCAAAGTATTATTCCCACAATCGACTTCAATAAGAATGAAAATTCACAAATAATTGAAAAATGCCAGATGCAAATGAGACTTTCTGGGACATGAAATATTGCATTAACCTGACAAAATGGTGCATTTGCATTTTATTCTTATGTATAGTATAGTTAATAGCATATAAACACAAGTGACCCATGGGCACATTACTCACCTAAGTGACTTGGATCTACCATTGTTCAGCAGTTGTGATCTTTGATAGAAAATTCTTTTAATCTTTATTTCCATGAAAATTTTTGACCCAATATTGTACCCAAAATAATCTATACACATAATGTGTCCCCACTCTACCCCTAGGGGCCATTTTAATTTTGACTTTCTTAGGAAGCTTTCATGTTTTGGCTTCGTGTCTGTTCTTGAGAGGATTTTAAATGCCCACACTGTCTTTTTCATGATTATCTCCTTTTTAGGAGAAATGGTCCTTCATTTTTGAGCAAATTTGAATGATGTTTGTGTACCAAGTTTGATTGAAATTGGCTCAATGGTTTTCAAGAAGATTTTCCTATATATCAGCATGTAAAAATTTTCCCTGGGGCCAAGTTTTGACAAAATTGTGAATCTATTCTATGTCAAGAATCTTTCATATGAACATCCACTCTTCTGCCCTGTGGTTCTTGTGAGAAATATTTTGAAAAAAAGATTATCCCTATATATTTGCATGGCAAAACTTGATCCTGGGATCCATAAATTTAGCAAATTTGAATCTGCATTATGTCAGGAGGTCTCTCACGTAAACTTGAATACCCTTTACTCAAGTATGATTTGTAATAAAGTTTAGTTGAAATTGGCCCAGTGATTATGAAGAAGTCGAATATGTGAACAATTACAGGACTGACAGACGGACAATGGTGATCAGAATAGCTCAGGTGAGCTAAAAAAAACAGTATTGCATAAAAAAGATTGAATTCATCCCTTTGTAGATATGATGCCCCCCCCCCCACCCCTTAATACATGTTTCCTAGTAACAAATTTGAGTCATCATAATTATTAACAAGCATCTCAATATTTTTATGATCTGCACCGTACTGATTCGAATTGATGCCACCGAATACCTCAAATTCTCTGAAACACGAAATATCCACAATGTCAGAACTTGTTGTGAGTTCCATTCTACATTTATATAACCTGTTTCTGATGTAAAAATAATTAGTACCATAAAATTGTTCAAAATCTAACTGATGAGTGATAGATCTGTGAAACGCAATAAAAATTTTAAATGACCATAATGCTGAACATATAATAACATGCCACATCTCTGCCTGTCAAACCCACTTAAATTTTATATAATTTTTCAACAAGCAGACTGCAGCTGCAAAGTGCAGAAGCAAGCAATTCTAGGAACAGGCAGGTTAACAGGTATTGGTTTCAACATCTCATTTCTGATGAAAATAATGTTCATTTTGGGGAAAAACCCAGACCGAGTAACCTATATAAATATTGTACAATTATGGACTTTAATGTAAAGTGATATCCCATGTCAAATCAATTGCTGACACAAAGTATGATAGTATTGGCTGTTCATTGCAGTCTCATAATTTTTACAAAATGTAATGACAATACATTACTAAAGTAGTATATTTGGAGATTTTTGTCCCCATAGCGAATTTTCCTAAGTACTGCTAACTGGTGTCATCAATTATTGGTGATTGGTCTCAAACTTGGTGGTCTGGGCCATTTTGTAGTGAGGGTTCTTGACTTGTGCACAATGACACGATTTTGAACTGTAAATGTAACATGCATAAATGCCAATCTTCTGAAATGTTGGAAGAGAATAGATTATGCAATCTTACTTTCATCCATGATCCATGACAATTAAGCCAATGAA
Source organism: Ostrea lurida (assembly GCA_903981925.1). NCBI lineage: Eukaryota > Metazoa > Mollusca > Bivalvia > Ostreida > Ostreidae > Ostrea > Ostrea lurida. The sequence continues at coordinate 9,087 of CAJDSM010028750.1, forward strand.
AACTGCTGTTACATCATACTTGTGTGATATATGGTAAATGTCAACATCACTCAATATTTGAAATACACACAGTGCATGTACTAGCTCGTCACCAAACTTCAAGTATCAAATTTTTAGACAGTTTTACATGGCCATAAGAAAGTCTACATAAGCCCATGGGCCACAACACTCACCCGAGTCACCTTGGTCTAACTGTTCTTCAGAAGATTTTTTTTTTTAATTTGACCAAAACCCAGCCCTATGGGATTGTGACTTCATTGAACTTGAATCCACACTACATAAAGCCACATAATGGCCCTGATAGCTTTTAGAAGAGTTTAAAAGATATTTCCTTAAAAACTTAGTTCCTTTATTGTGGCCCACACTGTATTTCTCCAAGGCCATAATTTAAACAAACCGGAATCTACATTACCTGAAGATGCTTGCATACTGATATAACTAATCATGGCCCTCCTGTCCTTGAAAAGATTNTGTTCCTTTATTGTGGCCCACACTGTATTCCTCCAAGGCCATAATTTAAACAAACCAGAATCTACATTACCTGAGGATGCTTGCATACTGATATAACTACCTGGTAATCATGGCCCTCCTGTCCTTGAAAAGATTTTAAAAATTCTACCTCATATATCCTCAAGTAAATTTTGAGCTTTGCCCTGGTTTGAACAAACTTTAGTCTACATTTTTTGTTGATGTTGCATATTAAAATGACTAATCATGGCACTGTTGCTCCCGAGAAATAGAGGATATTCCAATAAAATATTTGTTCCCCTTTTGTGGCCCCATCCTATCCCATTGGGCTATGACTTGAAAATATTGGAATTTACACTATCTGAGGATGCTTGTACATGTATATCAATATGACTTATCATGACCCTGCTGTTCTTAAGAATCACCATGTAAAGCTTTGATCCCATATTGTGGCCTCATCCTACCCTCTGGAGCCATAAATTGAACATTCTGAATCTATACTCATTAATAATGGGACTTATATATCATACGCTAAGATCATTTGTGTTTGCAACAAATTGTCTCTCACCTTCAATGGTGCTGAATTTTGAACAGGTACATAATATAAGGACGCATAGTATATATACATGTACATGTATTTTCAACAGTGCCTATGAAAGGACCTCTAGGCTCTATCATGAATCAACTTCCACTAATACACTGCTTCTATGCTAAGACTGGAAACAATATGCTGTGATACATCATAATATTGAATAAAAACACACTAACTAGATTTATCATTAATTAGAAAAACACATTTTTGCAGTTCTGCCATACTGCATATTGAACTTCTGGTACTAACAACTTTAAAAAAATATATATTTTTACAAATTGTAATGATAACCATTTCTTCATTTACAAAATTCAGTTGTTAACAATGGGTGTATGAATCTTGATAAATATACAATGTCTATATTTTAATATATCTGGGAATTCCAACAGAAACTTTAGTGGTAAGTCTTCCAGGGAAGACATGAGTCGCCTGCCTACTTCTTTTCTTTTGAAAAATTACTTCATCATTCAAAGTATCATCATGATGGAAAAGTATATATTTAATTAAAACTTTTTTGTCAGAATTTAGTTCTGTTCAAGTTGCGTCAAACAGGAAGTGGACTTGCGGCAGTTTCGAAACTGTGTTACACTATACAGTTCTCCGTACTGATGCTCTGTGCCAAGTATCAGGGGGCTGTCCTGTGTGGTTCCAGAGAAAAATGTGACAGAAATTTGTCTATGTTGAAAATATTCTAAGTTGCGTCAAACAGGAAGTGGACTTGCGGCAGTTTCGAAACTGTGTTACACTATACAGTTCTCCGTACTGATGCTCTGTGCCAAATATCAGGAGGCTGTCCAGTGTGGTTCCTGAGAAAAATGTGACAGAAATTTTGTGATGCCTACACTAAGGCCCTCAGACAGCACTACCAGTGGATGGGGCTTGTCATAAGGATATCTACCAATGGCTGCTAATTTCACCTGACATTTTCTATTCTGTTTTCTCTATTGGTCTTATGGTCTAAAGTAAGCAAGATGTGGTCAAGAGACTCGTTAATGTTATACTCATCATACAGGCACACACTAATTGCTGCATGCATAAAAACATAATGTTTCAACGTCATTGAAAATATTTCTTTCATAGGACCTTAACATGTGACTTGTGAAAAAAATCTTCTGACAACAAAATACTCCAATCAAATGCAACAATATAAAACACTGGGCCTCTTTTTCATTGACAATCTTCCCTTCCAGTGAGCTGATTTGTGACTGCACCCTGGAGGCAGAATAGCTGTCAATATTATTCCTGTACGTACTGATTATGTTTGTGTACGTGGGAAGGGTATCAGTGCGAAGGAAATACACGGGAGGGGAGTATAGGTACTTACGGTTTTTTTATTTGTATGCCGTTATATTTGGAATTGCTACAAGATAATACTCAGGTCAGCGCAAAATTCTAGTATTTTGAATTTGTTGGTGCTACATGTGCAAAGACATGGTAGATATTTCTCCACATATCTATGTATGCAACATAGAATGCAACATGTATACAAGTATATTACACAAAACAATTGTCAATATGCAAATGTCATCACATGTACCCCATAAGTATGTGTATCAATATTCATTTTATCATACATATGTGTATCAATATTCATTTCATCATAAGCATGTTTATCAATATTCATTTCTCACATGCAAAATATATAATGAGCAGGCCACCATCTTAGTGAAAAACATATTAAAGAATATTTATTATCAAATTATACACATACATGACACATGAATAAATTTTTGTCATTAACATTCAAGACAAGGCAGTAAATGAAAGCTGCATACTCTAATCTTTCCTACTGAATTTCATTTCAAATCATCTTCACCAGATGAGCTGTTTTATTTGTTTAGTAAAAAAATGCTCATTGAGTGGATCACCTTAAAACTTTGATATTAGCCCTACCACAACATCCAATCATTTCAGTAGAGATGAATAACCGTAAGTTTTACAGACAATTCAAAATTCAGGTGAACTTTGAAATGGCATGAGTGGAGATAATGCCCCCAGCTGTACCCCAATGCTTACGGTTTGATCTGAAGGTAGTCTCCAGCTTTTCCATTGTAGCTGGGAGTCGACGACTTGAGTTTGTCTGCAGCACTAGGCGTGAACGTGTATTGGTGAAATTCTAGTTTTTCCTCATCTGTTGTACTTTCGATTCCCTGGTTCTCCTCCTGAACCGGTTCCAACTGGATCTTGGTTGGGGAAGCAGTAGAACCACGAGATTGATCAAGGATAGACTGGACCTAAAAATTACCATAGCAACCATGTATTGGATTTGTTGCTCAGTTGTTATTCGTTAATGAAAGTAATTTCTACTCATTTTATACAATATACAGTGAGATATACTATACAGTAAGTTGGGGTAATTTACGCTAAATTGATAAAACACATATACTTGCCATCTTTTGTTTTTAAACATGTCATTGAGATTCCTCAAAGTAGGTGAGTGACCAATCTCTCTTTAAAATGGAATTTACATGGATAGCGTTATATCTCACCTCTTTCACATTTTGCTTTACTCTAATCTGTTTCAACATTTCCGTTCTTTGTTCCATCATAAGTGTTCTTTCGTATGTGTACGCTGAGATATCGCTGTTATTCTGGAAAAAGGAGTGGACATGTTAAACATAATATTTACCCCAGAAAAAGATAGACCTCCTGTCCCTTTTTCAATAAGGAATTGAATATTTTAGGTAAAACTCACCATTTCCAGCACGTAAACCTCAGCCTCAATACGCAGCTGATACATAAACATCTCCAAGTCCTTCTTCATCTGAATAGTGTTATCCTCAAGTTCTTACAACAAATAAGGAACAAAACATACAAAAAAAGAGAAATAAATCATTTGAATTATAAATAAAGTATCTTTTCTTTATTTTAAGAACACTTACAGTCACCTCTTTTTCAAGGATTTAAATTGCAGCAAGTTATTGTTTGTTTTTTTATCACAGACTGAATTGCAATCAAACAAGAGTTGTCAGAAAACAACATAGCTTGCCAAGAAGAACAACTCTACTTGATCTATCTAGGTTCAAAATTTATAGCAAATATCAAAGTTTTTGCATAGTAAGTCAACATCCAAAGTCAAGGTAAGTCAACATCCAAGGTCAAGGTCATTGGGTCAATAGTCTTTACACCAAATGAGGAATCTATACGTGAAACATTGAAGCCCTCTCCCCGTGTTCAAAAGATATAACCAAGGTGAAAGTTATTTTAAGTGTGACACTAATGCTGACATCGGATTCATCCTGGTATTATAGCTAAATGTAGTGCCTTTAAAACCTTGATTTTTGATTACAGTCACTGTTACTAATCTGTAGTCTCTTGCATACTGCAGTAAAAGGATACGAGCCACAGTGAAGACCCTGAGTCTGCAATGTTTCCAAGTCTTGTGCTGCTTCAGAAGGAACGGTAGCAACATCAGCATACCTCCATCATGTAAAAGTGGGTTAAGGAACTAGGTCATAAACACAGTTCAACATCATTTCATGTTCAATTAATATATTAGTACACAACACACAATCTTTGTAGTTACATGTAATATATTTTGACAAATTTATACTCGATCAGTCAGCCAATGAAGCTGTACACAATTAGATTTTACTTACACGTTATTATGTACCCCATTCAATATTTAGTGCAGTTGTAGATCACGAACACAAAGAATATTTCCATATATCTCATAGTCTGTGGATTGATATTGTGGTTTGGCAAAGTTTAGTGTGGAGTTGATTTTGTGGTCAAAATCTGTTTTTATTTACTGAAATTAATTTTTTCTTGTCTGTGGAAGGTTTTCGATACATATATTAGCATTCATAGATGTATCAATAGCAAACAAACACCGAAACTATAATCTTCAGGAAAATAATTTTAAGGCAATTAAGTACACATTAAGTCAAAACCATACAATGCAACTCTATACAATATCTTTGTTGTAGTCTGCTAAAAAGGATATGGACAATCCACCAGACATCAATGGTTCCTTTCAGTTTTTCGTTAGATGAGGGGAACAGGTTGATTCCTTTTACTGCCAGCAAAGCCATCTGACCCGAATTGATATTTTTCACAGCCTCTGTCAAATCAAGCACATGATTGATTGTACGTACAAAGAGAATGTGAAAATGTTCCGCTTTGGTGTAATAACAACAGAAAGGAAATCAAAAGTACACAATGTAAGCACTGGGGTCAGCTCATGAGATATACTGTAAAGGGCTTTAATTTCGTGGGGCTAAATCTTCGCGATTTTTATCTTTTAACATTTCGCAATGGTTTAAATTTCACAGATAGTAAATATTCTAAGCTGGAATCATATACCCAAATACATTGAACAGCAGTTCGCGGTGGTTTTATTTTTGCGATAGTTGATATAATCGTGAATATTGTGAAAATAAAACCTACACGAACATTTCCCCCTTTACAGTATATACCATGGAACACACCAACTGGATGCTGATAACAAAACTTTCAGCTGAAACACTAACCTAAAAAGACCTTATAGCTTCTCTCATTATGATCGTGTCTCCACCCATAGGGCCAGCCCACCATCACAGTGTTGTGTCGAAGTCCTCCCAAACCCGCATTCTGAATCCTGAAATTGGAGAAACAACACAGCGCTCCATATCTAGCCTGTACTCATTGCTGGTCTGTAATTCACTATAATGTTTTCTGTGTAACAGACAAGAAGTCTGATTAACAGTGCTGCAATACTTACATGTGACACATTCCAGTGGCCACATCCTCACTGACTAACACATCAGAGAAGCCCTTCACTCCAAACTTCTCAATTGTACTGTATAATTTCTACAAATATCAAAAGTTTTACCTAGTTAGTTTAGCGAAAAGTCCAGTATTTTCACAATATAAAATTCCTGCACTTTAGATTTGCTTAGAGGTCTGAGCACAAGCAAGATATGTTAAGTTTTTCTAGTACAATTTACTAATTCAATTATCAAATCATTTCAAGAGTATGACAAGCAGCATGAGCGCTACAAAGTTGATATCTTTATCATATTTACAAATAAGCCCCCTCCCCCTCCTTTCCACTTCAAGTTTTACTGATAGAAAGTCATGTTGCTTACCTGCTTGGCAGTCTGAGCATCTGAAAATCTCTCCATGTATTTTCCCTCAATTACAGAGTTCACTAAAGTCAGGCCTTTACCTATCAATGGAAAACAATAGAAAATTATTTTTAACAATTACAAATCAAGAGGCTCATAGGCCTTATAGGTCATCTGATTATTGGTTAAAGGAATCACTTGTTCCAAGGGCTATGAAAACTTGTAAGAATTTTTTTATCATAAATAATAATGACCATGCCCTTGAACCTCTACACAATTTTGGTACATCCTTTATTGCTTTTCCTAAACATGCATTTAGTTTTTATACAGTTTGTCGGCAAATTTAAACGAAAAAGATCACTAAGATCATTTCGACCCCCACACTGATATCAAAATCCCAAATTCTGGGGTCATGAAATGAACAATTTTGGTCAAGGACTACTTGCTCCATCTAAATATCCATTTAGTTCTAATTTAGTATCAAAGGCATTAAAGAATGTTTAAACACTATTTGCCAAGCTTGGACCTGCCTTAGAGTCTGAACCTCTACCTCCGATAATAAAATTTAAATTTAGGTAGAAGCTTTCCTGCTATATATATATGACTACTGGTACACATTTAGTTTTTCTTGAAAAGTAAAAGATTTTTGAAAATTGGTTAATTTTTGGTAGTTTTGGCAATGTCCCTAAAGGACCAGGAGTCCTGAAATTTACAAATTACGATGTCAATTGTTCCAATGAGGTTTTATAATTTTTTTTTAAAAGAATTGGAAGGGTAGTTATCAAGGAATTAACTAGATGTGTCGGTGCGACACGGAATGCCCCCGCCTACAGTGAAGTCTAATGAAGGAAATTCGTAAGGGTGAAATTGAAAGTTTTTCAATGCATGAACTGTGGCGTATCCATATATCAAATTTGAGTTGAATGTGTGCAACCGTTGCAGAGATAATGAACGGAAACGGAAAATTCTATTTTTTTTGAAAGTTCAAGAGGGCTAACTCTGTCAAAAATCATCGGACCATGACCAACTTCGAACTTAACCTGCATATTCCTGTGATGTATCCATATATCAAATTTGAGTTGAATGTGTTGAACCGTTGCAGAGATAATGAACGGAAATCAAATGATGACAGAATGACGGAACAGGGTAACACTATATGCCCCCGCCATTTTATGGCGGGGGCATAATAAAAATGTACAACTGTTAATGCATGAGGACAGCTGCAGACCAATAGCAATAGGTTACCTGAGTGCCTCATCACTCAGGTACCTAGAAAAAAAAGGAAGAGTTAAAATAACATACATAAGTCGAACTTGTTTTAAGAGGCCACCTTAGGGAAGATGTGAAAGTGACCACATAAAGGACAAGATGGATGCTTATTACAGTGTAATTAACAAGGAGGATGAGGATTTGAGTAGCTGCTGGCCACATTACACAGGTGGCCGTTTATTTCAGTACCGAATAGATAGGAAAAATCATTGGGGGGAATGAGTGGCTATTGATTGGGAGTGGCTGCCGATTTCAAGTTGCCGCTATGACAAGTTTGACTGTACTTGTACACATGCCTGATTATGTACTACTCTATATTGATATGGAACATATTTACGAATTTTTACCTGCTTTCAGCTGACTCGCAAATGCGACCATTTGTGGATACTTGGGACTGAGGTCATCCTCCAGCTTCATCAACACCAGAAGTTGTGGTCTGTTGGTCATAGAAAATAATCATGACAAGAAGCAGTCATTTTGCCCTTTATCTCTCTATAGATGGTGCTTAAACTTTTCAGGATTTGAATGTAGGCCGCATGAAGATATAGGAAAAAATCACAAACACCAAAAGCCAATGACAAACGTGTATGGTGTTTTGCATACCTTCAAAGTCACACCATATTAATTGAAACCAACCACAGTTAGTATTAGGAAACTGGCTGTAAATTGTAAATGTGAGAATATCTGCCATTTGTATTATAATGTAAATTATAAATCCATTTCATACTTGGGTTAAAGTGTTCAAAAATGGAACAGTATGTGGGGGTTAAAGAATGTTACCTCTACCTGTACATCTCTACAAAATCAGACAGGCATTCATTCAATTTTAATTTCCTTGGAATATAACTATTAACAGGAATTCATTTAACAGAAACATTGAATGATCACTCCTTTCGGACCCCGTACCTCCAGTTTTTGGTGTGAGGCGTTCCTTGTTGGAGCCGCAGTAAGGAGTAGCGAGCAGCCGACATAGCCAGACCTCGAATCCCATCACCCCACTCCTTCTCAGCTCTGTAACAGATAACATTCATCAAAACGTGACAGACATCATTCATCAAAACGTAACAGAAATCATTCATCAAAACGCGACAGGCATCATTCCAAAACGTAACAGATATCAATTCATCAAAACCGGACAGGCATCATTCACCAAACGTAACACAATATTCACCAAACCCTTTGTTTAAAAGTTAACTACACCTGCAATATCCATATATAAACTTATATACAAATGAAAATTTTCATTGCTGCTGTAGTAGTTACGGCTATATGGGACGGGATATCGGCCTGGATAGCTCAGTGGTTAGAGCACCTGACTAGTAATGCAGGGGCCCGGGTTCGATTCCGGTCAGCCACTTATTTCTCATTCTCTACCTTCCTGTTACATTTGGTGCCGTTGACCGCCCTGGAATTGCAGGTGAATTTCAGTCCTGCCAGGGGGTTAGAACCTGGGTAGTTGTCTTCGAGGACGAAGACGCTTTAAGGAGGGAGGAATGTAGTAGTTATGGCTATATGGACCGTGGATATCGGCTTGGATAGCTCAGTGGTTGGAGCACCTAACTAGTAATGCAGGGGTCCTGGGTTCGATTCCCGGTCCAGCCACTTATTTTCTCATAGTCCATATCGCCGTAACTACTACACTGCATTGACGGAAAACTTAAGTCAGTTAAAATCCTGAACTTTTGAAAATCTTGGTATCATCATTCTCTTCTTACTTACTTACCCTTTGTATTCAATGTACTTGTATATACAAACAGCAACCCCAATGGCCACCAAGCATAGTACCAGCTAGATATAAACATCAAACATACACACAGTGCCAGGCCAAAAAGGGAGAATCCTGCAACAAACCAGAGTCAATTTCACATATAAAAAAATTAATTCTATGATAATTTCAATTACTTTTGACAAATAAAGACTGTTGATGTTTATCCCATTTGATAACTTCATCTGAATTATGAAAGGCTGACAAGACTTCTACACAGAGGAAATAAAATCCTGGAGTTTACCAAGTGGTAGAACTTGAAGCGAGGTCTCCAGCTGGGAGTCCTTAGTAACGTCTGCAGAGCACACGCCATGTTGAAAAATCCATAGTCAACTGCAGAAAGAACCTACAATTCAAAATATATAATCTTATACAATCACTCTGAGCAAACGAAGACATTGTGCTAGCAACAAGCTCCCTATCCCTATGCATGTTTATCATCTCAAACCTTTCTTATTATCTCACATCTTTCTGTTCTATCTCAGATCAGAACATAAATCTAAATTCACTTTACAAAATTTAAACATACAAGTTTTAATCAAATTCTTAGAGTCTTACATGGTAATGATAGGTGCCACCATATCAAGATTGGCAACCAAAATGCCCAACTCCGAAATGAAGGCGGTTAACAGAAGAGCCCGGAATGGCTCCCCTCTCTTGGTGGTTACCCCAAACACATTGAGGAAGGGGATGACCCCGTCACTAGCAATGGCCTGCAGCAAACGGGGTGCTCCTACAAAGATACCGATGTCGTAAACATGTGTATGCAACATGAATTATGAAGAAAAAGAAAAGTTATCTACATTAGATATCAAAGATTTATTACTACCACAATTCAGCATAAATATTGAGATTAAACAATACAATTCTATTAAGAAATTTCTAATTACATATTTAAGCTCAACACATTAAGAAGTATATTTCCCAATGCTTGAATATTTAGTATGTTTACCTGTAAGACTCTGAAGACCAGCTCCAAGAGTGGACAGAAATGAACCAATCAGAATGACCCACTCGGTGGGCCAGGCCAGCTTAGCCACCACCAAGCCACCCTGGATACTTTCTCCAAATCTGCCCAAAAGTCACACATTATTGATCACAGGAAGGTATTATATCATACTGCTTTATTAATACCAAAAACAATACAGTTCATTAAGTTTAACACTTTTAACATAGAACATATGTAGGTAAGAGAGACTTGATTGGTCAGTTTAGTTTGACATACTGGCATTTTGCGATAAACTTACTTGTCTCTCAATAAATCTCCCTCAATTGTACCAGCAAAGAACAGGACACAAGTAAAGTCTAAAGACAGTTAAGGATTTTCATGTAAATTCTACATCATAGTTATCCCATCATCAATTTCATTACAATGTCTGGTTTTCATAATTTTGAAAGAAATATATATAGACATGTGCACTTAAAGAAGACTTATTTTGCTCATTTTCTTTTTACATATTGCCAAACAGTCAGATACTTTAATATGCATATCTACAAATGGCAATAAAGCATTGCACAAAGTTTCATGTCTATCTGATCTGATATCTGATAAGGAGGACAAGCATTCACAAGATTTTGTGATGGAGAGAAGGATGGACAGACAGAAAGTACAAGAACAATGTCTCTCCCTGGAAAAGGGGAGGCATATTACTAAAGTTTGTTCCGTGAAGATGTGCCACCTGCATTATGGGAGCATATCACTTACTTCTGAAAAATGGCCAAAAACATCCCATCTTATGGCTATATGACAATATAGGTGACATATTACAATTCCTCAATAATACAACTTTCAAAAGCTGAAAAGGATACAGACTGCAGACGTGGTGGAAATGGCTGCAATGGTTCCTACTGGAATGGAGCGAGAGGCGTCAGCAAGGTCTCCAGATCTGTTGGAACCAGCCATTATGCCTGGAATTACAAACGACAGGTTAAAATGGCTTCTGTACTGCATCATCAACCCTTTGAAAACTTCACAGGAATATTTAGTGGGGTGGTCACATGATTAAATCCTGTGAATCATGCACTACCTTACTTTTTAACCCAGCTACGTTTTAAAATGGTTATTCACTACTTATATATGCACTGGAGAAGGAAAAGTGATTTCAAAATATGACACTAACAACTTGGTGTATACATGATAACAGTGTGGCCAAGAAGTAAGTTTTCCGAATTATGTCTTCAGGCCCATACTTCAGTGAACTTTATGTCCAGATCATGAATTTGTGAAAGCTAGACCCCCGATTGATTCTTGTTACCCCCTGACTGTATATAGGTATCTTTATAATCTGATAATGTTTCTGCTACTAACCGGCATCTTCTTTTATGATCTTTGAAATTGTATACATATATATAAAGATTTTTCAAACCATTACAGAAATAAGATACTACTCCAAAAACTTACTATATAAAGCTTTATATCTCTAATACAAAGATAAACTTGAAACACTGTTGTCAACAAATGCTTGGTGTAAGAATAAAGACTTTAATATGAGGCATCAGTATACATTAACATGTAAGAACAACATAAACATACTAATACTGATCATATGTCAATGATATGCAGTACCAACCTGTTACTGATGGAAAGTAAATGGCTAGCAGAACCATGAAAGAGGAAGTGATGTCAGCCACTATTTCACCATTGGCTCGATTACCATGGACATCGGTTCCAATAATTTTGCCTTCTTCTGTGTGACGATTGTTTAAATTGTCTGTAAAAGAAGATAATCTTCAGAAATAGAGTCTGATGAATTTATTTGATATACCAGCATACCAAATATCGAAGGCTTACATCAAAGGAAATAATACAATTATTTGACCTATACATAAAAGTTCCAAGGGTCATCAAAAATGGCATGTGACACAATGTACTACTGCAGAGAAAAATGTAGGCATTTAATTGGACGACAAGCCGTGTACATGAGACCATATACCCTGTCAAGAATAGATGGGATACAAAATGGCTTCCATAGTTAACCGCTTCGCAAATGAATCGTTACTTTTTTGCATTTGTCCACCTTATAGTTTGGGTAATTTGCAAAAATCATTTGTAAAATTACATTTTACTGTAATAATTATCATCAAAACTCCGCCCGTGACGTAATATCAATAATACGGTTGCGTGTTTGTAAACAAGTTTACCGTTTGTGACGTCATAGTTCAAGGCAGCTTAGGCTAATATAAACGCAACATGCTTAGATTTAACAACTTTCTGCACATTTAATGCAATGTTGAAATTCAAGAAATAAATACAACATGTTTATTTTAAGTTTTAAAGTTATTAGTTGAAATACTAGATAAAATTGTAATGAATTAAGATTTTCATCACTTAACTTTCCTTTTTCCCCAGGGCTCTGCCCTTCCCCTCTTTGATTGTTCGATGTTCAAATTGAATCGCTCTGCAGAGTAACATATCGTTATATGGATTCTTGCAGGGTATATGGACTCATATTCCCTGTCAAAGTATATATTCTCCCTCGCCTGGCGGCTCGGGAGAATATAAACTTTGACAGGGAATATGAGTCCATATACCCTGCCAAGAATCCATATAACTAATACTGTCTTGTCATGGTATACAACATACCAAGGTTTATGACAAAGGACAAAAAGATTATTACCCGGACAAACTTTGTATGAGAAGCAAAAGTTGGAAAGAAGAAAAATTCACTCTAAAACAATATATAACCTCTTCTGGGAAAATATGCAACATGATCTAGAGTGACCACTAAAAAAAGCTACATAGCAAGTTTCAGCTTAATATGTGACAGAGAAATGAAAATAGAAACCCTGAACGGACAGACCTAGCCATATCATAGTTATGCCTCATCTAAACTAGAACTGTTCCTAATCGGAACTAATACCCCCGCGGGGCAACACAACATAATGAACACAACAGATTTTCTCAGATTAACAGAAGTTTCTAAATCAATGGGTAAATAGTATATAATTCTTTAGGGAGTTGTGGACGATGCACTAATGCATACATTGGTGAAATGCCAAGTCCAACATTTCAAATCTTGTACAAAAATTGGCCAAAACAAATTCCTGACAATATGCACATCTCCATTATGTGATCTAACACTCCACAAAGTTTCATTGAAATCCTGCAAGTCGTTTAGGAGGAGTTGCGGACAACGCACTGAATGCATAGTATTTTGGTGAAAAATGCCTAAGTCCAAAAATGTTCATATCTTGTACAAAAATTGTCCAAAATAAAAATCCTGACAATATGCACATCTCCATTATGTATATCTAACACTCCACAAAGTTTCATTGAAATCTGCAAGTCGTTTAGAGAGCTTGCGGACAACAACATATTTCCGGCAGACGACGGACAGACAGACAGGGTGAAACCTATATTACCCCCCCAAACTTCGTTTCGGGGGGTATAAAAAAGGCGGTACAATAGTCACATCCCTGGAATGAGTGAAAAACAGTGTTTTGTTGGTTCAACATAAACTAAATTCTCACTGCTTTCTACATTTCAGACAAAACATTATACCATGTACAAACTCCACGACCATGAAATACTCCACGCCCAGCCTGGGAATGCATCCTACCACCTTGGTGTTGTGTCGTTGAATGTAGTCGTCGCACGTATTGTTAAGCAGTGAGTTGGCATATAATTTTGGAATTTCCTTCCTACATTAAACATCTCCAATTCTGTCCTGCAATAATGCACTTGTTTAGTAGTCGATCACGCAAGGTTAACTATCCTAACAAAAGAAAATATTGTAAAGGTTTATAACAATGTTACATGTTGTGTAATAACTTTCATATAACACCAAATAACCATACAATAAACAATGTGAACAGTAAGTTCAGAGTCCAGTTCCGATCCAATTGGAATCGGTCAGTCCCAAAAGATTAATGGAGCAGACAACCATGGTCATCTTAGTACCAACGACGACAGTTGCATAACATATGCCCCCTTCTTTTCAAAGGGGTTGGAAGAAGAACGAAGAATCTGTGAGCCTAATGCTCACAAGTGATAACCTGCCGCTCTAAACTTAAAAAGCTGTCAATATAGTTGTACAAAATTCCAAACATTTCTCGTCAAACAGAATTTGATGTTCGCAATGAACTGATAAATCATCCACAATACACTCATAGCCTAATTAAAAGCATCACGCAAAATATCAGTAGCCTGTGCATATACAGTTGCAGAGATATTATGCAATGAATAATTGTGATATATGAGCGTCTGTGTATGAAAAGTTCTTAGGCAACAGGAAGTAGATGTCTGAGGGGGGGGGTTGAATCTGGAACATGCATCTCACGATACACTATACCTATTTGAAAGCTTCATGGCAAAAATTAGTAGCCTGTGGTATATAGTTACATCTGGTAGTTACGAAAAAATGTATGAGATGGAATGATGGATGAAAC